>BQNB010005294.1:1576-97589 GCA_026074375.1 Tanacetum coccineum | reverse complement strand
CCGTTTACATTGAATGATCATTTTTAGTTTACGCGATTTAGCTTAACGATTACGATTTAAGAGCAAACGCGTAAAACCCTAAAAATAAATTGTGAATTACATAATGTCGTACAATGACCTAAAACACGAGGTGTTATACCTGGTTTCTTTTTCTGCCAGTTTGTTTTCTTCTTAATCACTATTCTACTGCCAGTTTGTTTTCTAGCAGGTTCAGCATCAGATTCATCAGATTCTTCAACACTTGCAGGCTTTGGAGAGACAGCTGCCTTCTTGCATTGTGACCTTTTACCTCTAGTTTTCTTTGGAGGTATCAAGACAGTGGAGTATTTGATAAACATCTGATATGTCTTAGATTGCTTGATATCATCAGTTAGCATTGCATCTGGAATTGCTCGTCCATATTCTTGAATGTCTTTTCCAATTTTAACAAACTTCATTCGGCTCAGAACACCGTCATCTTTAATTGTATGAAGACCAAAGGACAATGCTTTAGGAACGGATGTGTGAATAGAGAGGAAATGGTTGATGATGACTTTGGTGAATCTGGGATAAGGCATGATTTCACGTCTGCTTTTCTTCAACTACCTGTTGTCAATTTGATAAGAGAAATCCTCCCAAATTGACTCAGCAAAGTCGACGTACTTCTTGTGAAACATAGCCCAGATAATTGCAACTCTAGATTGATGAAGCCTGTCATTGCTAGTTGTCTTCCCAGAAAGGCACTTATTAATAATGGAAGCTAGGGTTCTCCAGGGTTGGTGCATATGATCAATGAACATTTAAAGGAGATGAGTCAGTCCTCTCTTGTATCCGAGTCCAATGAGAAAGTTGAGTAGTTCTTCTTTAGATGGAGGTACAATGAACTCTTTTCTTGGAACTCTTAGGCAAATGTCGAGAGCCTGACGGGACACCTTAACATCAACTAGACACTTCTTGCTTGCCAGCTTAAACTCATAGAAGTTGGAGTTCTTGATCTTGGTGATTGTGAACCAGAACTGCTGAATGTAGGGAAAAGAAGGCCTTGAAGAAGGTAGTGTTCTTGATGATGTCAAGAACGACTTGGTAAGTCCTTCCTTTTGAGTCATAGAGGGATCAATCCTCATGTTTATGGTACTAATCTTGACTTTGTCAGCTTTGGGAACCCATTTCTCTTTACGAGCAGCTTGTTTAATTTCCTCTTGATTCATGATTCTACTTTAAGAATTATCCAATACAGTTTATATACACAAAAGATGTATATTACTGATTTGATTAATTATCCTTAAATATGTGATTGATTTAGATGAAAACTGTGTTTAGGTTTCATGCAATTATGTCCGTTTTAACACACTAATTGAATAGAGTCAACTATGGTCATTGGTCAAAATCAACTTACTAAGTCAATTGACAAATCAAAGTCAACCTAAGTCAAACATTCAATCAGAGGACAAATAACACACAAATTCATATGTTGCAAGATAACAAAACAGACATGTTTCACAAATTTTGAAAAAAATTTGGGCAGAGTTTTTTTCATAAAACTATCATATTTCGCATGATTTATTACACCTGTAATGTTTAATATGTTTTATGTATTTACATATTTCGTACGTTTATGTAATTACATATTTCGCACATTTTATGTAATTACATATTTTGCACGAGTTATGTTAGAACACATTTTGCACAAAATAATTCAAAACATATCACGCACGAATTAAGTAGTAACATATTTCACATGATTTATGAAAAAACATATTTTGCATGATTCATAAGAACTTAAATTCAATTCTAACAATCTTACTCCTTCAAGTTCCATACATAATGAACCACAAATCATTTTTCATCAATTTTAAGCAACAATTGAGTCCTTTTATTCATTTTCGAGCACAAACCTAAGGGAAAACACCTATCATTTGATTTTCATGGCATTTAGGGAACAAGACTATTATTCTTAAGATTCTAACACAGTTTATAAACACATAAAACACAAGACTTATACACATTCAAGCACATGTGCATATTTCACACCATTCATCATCACAAAATCATAATTATCTCACAAACAAGTTACATCTTTGAAAAGTGTTTCAAGCGAGTGATCTAGGCATCCTAACAAGCAAAACCTCCACCTAATTTGGACTAACACCCAATTTCAACTTTATGAACCCTAATTTGATTTTAAGACCGTATAACTAAATGAAGGTGTTTTAGGGTAATTCCTTTTGAACGAGTAATGGTTAATGACTAGTAAACATGTTAGAGTGTACCTTGATGCTTAGAAACGACTTTAGGATTTTAGATATGAATCATGCAATTTATGTAGAGAGAATAAAGGGTGTGTTTGGTTGTGTTATGTTTGTGTGTGTGTGTGTGTACGAAATGTGCACACTTATATAACCGGTTAGGATACACTATTTGGCAAGAATAGACCTTGTTATTTTTATGTCTTTCTATTTCTATTTAAACTTATTCCTAAGTTTAATTAATTTTAGAAATGATAATATAAGTCCCTAAAATTGAAACAAATAGCATCTTAAGACCATTTGAGTTACAAATACATTAACTCCCCTTTAATTGACGATCCATTATTGTTAAAAACTTTTCTTTCTATTTCGAGATGACTTTTAAAAGATCATTTTGAAATAATTTGAACATTTCTCCCCCTTAAATAATGTCTCGTTTTCTATTTAAAGAGCTATAGACATTGTTTGAGTGATAGAAATTTATTTGAAAATCTTTTTCTGATTAGAAACTGAGAGGATTGATATGTTTTGAAATACAACACCTTTTATACCAAAAATAAGATTTCTCTTATTTTTCACAAATAAATACACTAAGTCGTACACTTATTTGAAAGAAAGCCCGAGTTTTGTAGCAAAGTATACACAAGCCTTTGTATGAATATTAAGTAATTCATACCCAAGAAAGTTAATTCCCGTTGAGAGGTCAAGTTTTCTTTTTGGCGAAATACTTGCCTTTAAAATGAAGATCAGGTTGCTATCTGAAATAATAGCAAACCAATGACATGTTTTGAAACATTTACAACTTCTGCTCGAACTTTATTTACAGCACCGTGTCATTATTGAATGATATTTCTAATGTCGTAAATATTATCGATTCTAGAAGACATGTCATGAATACCTTTTTTTGTTATTTTCTAATTTTATATTTTTGTATTTGATTTTCTATTTTTATATTTTTGTATTTTCTTTTTGTAAAATTATATAAAAATGAAAAATCTTTTTGTGTTTTTCTGATTTTTTGTATTTACATAGGATACAAGAAGATGTGCCACCATCACTCTTCTTCTTCTACTAGACTTTTTAGCGTTTCAGGAGACATACTTCTCATTCCAAGCTTGTTGATAATAAAGTCAAGTCTTTCTCGTCCTAATGCCTTGGTAAAGATATCTGCCAGCTGATATTCTGTTCTGACGAAGTATAGTTTAACCATACCATTTTCCGCTTTCTCCTTGATGAAATGGTATCTGATGTCAATATGCTTGGATCAGGAGTGTTGGACGTTGTTGCAGCATAAAGAAATGGCACTCTTGTTATCCCAGTACAAAGGTATTTTGTTGAATCCAAGGCCATAGTCTGTCACCCAAAGGATTTGAGCACAACATCTGGATAAGGCGGTGTATTTAGCTTTTGTACTAGATATGGCCGTGGTTTTCTGTTTCTTTGATGACCAACTCACTAACCTTTTACCCAATAGATGCATACTGCCAGATGTACTTCTTCTGGTATCTTGGCAACTAGTATGGTCAGCATCTGCAAAAGTTGTTAATGCGATACAGAAATCCTTCGAATACCACAGACCCATGTTAATGGTTCTTATTAGGTATCAAAAGATTCGCTTAACTGCATGTAAGTGATTTTTGGTAGGTGATAAGTGTAGAATACACATATCCATTTATGCCTAAAATAACCTAATTAAACCCAAAACAGACCAAAAATGGCAAAAATATGCTTGTATTTGTGTTTTGTGTGTGCAGGTACGGATAAGTCAAAAATCACAAGAAAACAGTCAAAAACGGGCAAGCACGGACACGAGAATCAGAAGAGTACAAAGCCGAAGCCCGAAAAGTCAAGCCTCAGTCAAATCCAGTCAAAGAAAAACCAATCATTGGTCAACAAAAGTCAACAAAGCCCATTTCCTTTTATTATAAAAGGACAAGGGCCAATCTTGCAAATCCCGAAAGTCATTTATAACTAGAAAAGGGGAGAAAGAACACAAGGGCCATTTTATTTTTTTTTTGTGCTAATTATTCCAAAGTCCAACAGTTTTAACTGTCGAAAATTGGGCGCCAAAAAGTTACTATTCACCCGTCGTCCCAAAATTACCTTTTACTCAAATCAAAGGGGTTTCTCAAATTAAAGGGTGCTTAGGTCAATTCAAGTGATCGTCTACAAGATGGCAGGGAGAGATTAGTCAAATCAATGCTTTTGGAGAAAGATCACAAGGACCATTTGTGTAAATTTTCCAAAGTCCAACAATTTTAACTAACATAAAAAGGGCGCGAAGTTTTTTTTACTTTTCATTATCGTCTCCACATTTAACCATTGATAAACTAGAGGGCAAATCAAAATTAAAGGGTACGGCAGTCAATTCAAGGGCTCATGAACACAAACCCAGGGTCAAATCAGTAATATCTAGAGCTCTAATTGGTCTACTCAAGCACCAAGCTACGTGGCTATGAAGAAAGCACAAGGAGATGTGAGATTTTGCCTGAGATCACTCACACAAGTAGCACAAAGGTGTCACATCAAGGATTGCCAGCTTGGCAATCCGTGTGACTACCTTGTGATCCAACGGCCAAAACTATTGATCTAATGATTAAAGAAATGAAGGGCACGGATTGAGAGGCACGTCTAACTGATTTTGATGCTAGAACCTTCTTGGAGTGCTATAAATAGAGGCCACTTCTCACACACAAAGAGAGTTTTTTTTAGTAGTAGTAGCTTAATTTAGATTAATTGTTTAGCTTATGTAATTTTTCCTTAAATCGTTTTTAGATAATTGTAATCTCTTTTTCCTAAGTATTGTAAGCTGCTTTTAAATCAATGAAATAGTGTTTCACTTTTATATTAATCATTTTTGATAATAAGTTTTTATAAATCTCAATGGTTGCTACTGTTTCGTAAGCTTGTAATAAGCTCATCTTAAGCTCTTATTAGTCTCTAAGCTAATAATTGAGCTCAAAAGTTATTAAATATACCTAAACCTTAAAAACAGCTTAAGTACCTTAGCTTATGAATTTTGGACTTATGGAAGGGGATTCAATCATGGAAGGAATCCCAAGGATTTTACTTCTAGCTTATTTATAAGCTAGAAGAGCTTGTTGATTAGCTCTATGAGCACTAGCTTCTGTTCTTGCTGAAGCTCATTGTAAGTTCTCCTTTAGATTTCACTTTCACTTAATTTTTTAGCTTAATATTAGATAATCTGTTTATCCTTGCTTATTTGCTTATTTTACATGCTGATTAGTGTTTAATCTTCTCTTTGTGCTTATTAGTTATAATTTTACATCTGTTTTTAGCCTTAGTATCATAGAACTTAGTATTTGATTTTCTGTCATAAAAATCTAAGAAAAACCAAAAATATAGTAGCATACTCTTAGATCTTAAGTTTTAGCTTAATTCAAAAATGTTTGTTAAGCTTGTTAAATGCTGTTAGTTATATGGTTAATAGAATTAGATCATTAGATTTCAAAAGCATAAGCTTATTCAAAGTTGTCACAATTTAAAGGAGTGTTTGGAACAGGCTTATTTGACCTCATAAAGTCAAAAGTGTTAGTACAATTTAATTGAGTTAGCTTGGATTCCACTTTTAATCAGTAGAAATATAGATTTTGAGGATTAGTTTTTATTTTTTTCATCAAGTTATGTCTTAAAATCTTTGTTCCAGCACCAGGGTACATTTTCTTAGAATTTAACTTGAGAAAATTTTAATCTAAGCCTTTCAAGGCTTAGAACTTGTTTGCATCTTGTTAATACACTCTATTTTGAGTGAGTTTTAGTGCAGTACTTCCCTTAGGAAACCTGCACTTTCGTTTTGCACTTGTGCAAAAGTGCACCAGTACTAACAATAAGTTAATACTGGTGGCAGTACTAACAAAAAGTTAGTACTGCTAGCTTAGATTTTAGCTAGGAATTCAAGTAGGACTTAGTCTAGTTATAGCTTAATATAAATTTAGTTTAAGTTTTCATTTTCTAGCTTATTTCATAGCTTAATTCTGTTCTTAAAAGTCAATTACATCAGCAGTACCTTCAAGTGAAAGTACTGCTGAACTTTTACACTAGCAGTAGTAACCTCAGTTACTACTGCTGTGTTCTTAGCTTAATTTAGATTGGTAATTTTAGATTTTAGCTTGCCAAATTCAGTAGGACTTGAGTTTTAATATAGCTTAATATAGATTAAGACTTAGTTTTCATTTTCTAGCTTAATCTCTTAGTTTAATTTGCTTTTAAAGAAGTCTTCAGTAATCTCAAAAAGTCCAAAAACAGTAGGAACTTTAGTAGAGGTTTTACTTTGATAATTTAGCTTATGAGTCTAGATTTTTCAGCTTATATAGATAGATTATAAGTAGTTTAAATTGTCCTTTAAGTTTTAGAGTCCAGTTTAGCTTTTTAAGGATTTAAGCTTATTTGGGTTTTGTGTTACTTTGCTTATTTTCTGAGTTTGCCTAGTTCATGCTTAATTTCAGTAGTTTAAAAGTACTTCTAGCTTAGATTTCTTCGCATTCATAGATTAAGCATATCATAAGCTTTCTAGATCACTTTTCTTTTTTCACATTAAGCTTAATTTGAGCTTATTATAGCTGATTTAGTAAAACATAGCTCAAACCCTTAGTTTCTGTAACAGCTTATTGAGAAGCTCTTTTAGAGCTTATCTTTGAGTTTCAGACCATAGTGCTTTTGTTAAAGTTGTTCTCCCTAGCTTCCTTTACAACTTTGCTCTTTTAAGTTTTCGGATAAGCACTTTAGAATTTAAGCGTATAATGGACTTATGTTTTGTTGTCGGGAAAAGGACCTCACGGACTCATTCTTGAAATTTTACCATTTATTGTTATCTTAGTCAATCCACGCCCTTAAGGCTTTTTTAGCTTAGTTAGTCTTTTCCCTTTTTCACCATTAGTTCCTAAGTTAGTTCTTAATTAGTTTTATTTAGTTTTAATTAATAACTAGGGTTAGTTTTAATTAGTTTAATTAAACTTTTATAAAAAGATAAAAATTAGGGCTTTTATTTTTAATATAATTGTTCGACACAAATTCCTATTTATAAAATTTTTGTTTGACAATTTTTAAGGAATTGAAATTAGTTTACTTGCTTAATTGTCATTATTTGTTGTTTCTTAATTAGAAGTAATAGCTTATCCAAAATATCTTTGCTTCATTCAAATCAGAATCCGAACCTAAACGTGGTTTCAATTTCACTAGTCATTGGGGAAACGACCCGGGTGATCATTCTTACCCGGTTTAATATACGTATTATATATTATATTATATATATTTTTGAGAGTGAATTTTATCAAGGGTAACTTGGTAATTTTCTTAATTACTCTTAAGGTTATATTAGTATATATATTTTGGGTATATAAAACTGCGAATCAATCATTTTAGGACTTAATTTTGATAATTTAGGGTTTTTAGGTCACGTTTTAGGATTCACAGTTTGGGTTTTAGTAAAATTTGTTTTCCCTTAATTGTTTTTAAGTGTTTGCCTTAATTTTCCTGTAGTTTTAGATAACCAATCTAAATTTTGTTTCATTCAAGCATCTATTATCAAATCGACTCTCGACTTTCAATTGCATTCCTTGTTGGGGATAACGACCCGGGAATCATACTTCCGGTTTACTACATTGAGAGATTTTTGATTCCTATCCTTATATTTATATATTTATAAGTATTTTATATATTTATATTTATATATTTGGTTAAAAAGGGTTAGCATCAAGGTTAATCAATATGAATCTACGATTGGCAATTTGACATTGGATAGATCAGTTGTGACATGTGAGAGTAAAGGCTTATCTTTAGCGTGTGGTGTAAATCAGTAAATGACTAAATGTGAATAGAGGCGAATAAGTGGATAGAAAACCTATTTTTAGGTAAAAAAATTGTTTGACTTTCATTGACCGATTAGGCCGTTTAGGCCGATTTGACCGATTATTGACTGATTTGTTGCCGGCTTTGACCAAACCGATTTCTCACCCGATTTGCCTTATTTTCTAAGGTGTATGGCCGAGTAGCTTGGAATCGCCGATTACAAGGCCGCTTAGACCGATTTTTGCAACATTGCTAATTATGATTTAAATATTATTGATTTGCAAAAGGAGAATGAGGAACTCATAAAGTTTAATAAGGATTTTGCTAAAACTTTTAAAAACCTCTTAAACGAAAAAAGCTCTTTTGAAAATAAGAATTCTAAACTTTCAAGTAAAATCAATGATCTTGAAATTGAAGTAAAGAAACTTGCAAATATTAAAGACGTGATTGAACCTTGCAAAAAGTGTGAAGTACTTACCAAAGAGGCTGACTCTTTAAAATGCAATATTTCTAGACTCCAAGATGAAGCATTGAATTTCTCAAAATTCAAAAAGAGTAGCATCGTTTTGGACGATATGTTATGTCATCAAAAATTGTCCCCAGATAAGGAAGGTCTTAGATTTTCAAAAAATGATAAAACCACTTCCGCAAGTCTAAACAAACCAATAGTGTTTGTAGAAGAAAGTCAAAAAGAAAATTTGTCAAATAGCTTTGTTAAACCTATAGCTCCTCCAAACCACTTTGCAAATACTCGATGTTCCCAAGCACCCATTAGAAGAGTGGAAACAAGACATCAAGGATATCACTCGGATGGACTTGGATACACACGACCTCGAGTTGACCCTAGACCTCTTTTACCCACACCAAATATGAGATCTTCAAACTCATATAATCGAAGACCATCTCTTCAAAACAATCATTCTTCGCAAAGAAGAATTTTTCATAACAACCAAAGGTCTACGTATCATCAGCATAGAACCTTCCGAAGGAGAAAAAACTCCTACCCAAATCAAAGGCTAAAAACACCTTGGAGCCTTGGACCAAACTTTCAAAACTCCTATGATTTTCAAAATAATCATTGGTCTGTGTTCTCAAGGTACGCCCTACATAAACTATGTGCTTCACTTCAAAACCCAAGAATGGTTAACTTGGGCACCATCTTTGCTAACCACAACGGACCCAAGAAAAAATGGGTACCATGACCTTGAATTCATATTTGTTTGTAGGTGTGTCTGAAATGTTATCTACTACCGGACGATTAGATTGTGGATAGTGGTTGTACTAAGCACATGATCAGGAATAGAAGATTGTTTACTTCGTACAAGGCGTATAATGGTGGACATGTCATATTTGGGTGCAACCTAAAGGGCAAGGTCATCGATGGAAGTAATATTACTCATGACTATAATCCCAATTACCAAGTTAGCATGTTTGGTGGTCTACTTTTAACTTGATTAAGCCCCTAGGTTTTAATGTATGCGTGATGATATGTAGTTAGATTTACTAAAGTAGATTGTGCTATTAGCAAAAATGGTAAAAACACTAGCCAAAGGACATCGAAGAAAGGTCTATATACTTGAAAATTGGGAGATAGCTCCAAACAACAAATTTGTCTTGCATCCGTAGTGGATAACTCAATGCTTTGGCATAGGAGGTTAGGTCACGCCAATATGAGGTTAGTTCAAAACTTAGCTTCCAACGAGCTAGTAAGGAACCTACCAAAGTTGAGCTTTGAAAGACACTTTTGTGATACATGTGGTTTAGGGAGCAAGTAAACAAACAATAGGACGAGAAATAAAGTGGTCCATCTCTAAGTTTTTAGAGTTAGCTAACACAAAGATTTGTTTTGGTCCATCTCCAATTCCAAAGGTACGAAGCAACTTTCTATACTTTAATTATTGTCGATGACACCAAACTACACTGGGTTTGTGTTGTTAAGCTAAGGATGTATCTAGAAAAGTTTTAAAATTTTGTGGTAAAAAGGCCCTGAAAACCTACATGATTTTCTATTGTTTCAATTGTAACAAATCATAGTAGTGAAATTGATAAAATTGAAATTTGCAGCTATTTGTAGAAAAACATGGAATATCTTATAACTTGTCGGTCCGTTTGCTTCTCAATCGAGTGAGATTGTTAAAAGAACACATCGCATGTTAAGAAAGTCGAGTCATGCTATGTTAGACGAGCAATCCATTCCACAAAATTTTTGGTGTTATGCATTGGATACGGTAACTTACATTTTTAATAGGGTTTATATTAAAAAAATTCATAATAAAACAGCCTAACGAATCCTTGAAATAGAAGCCCGTCAGTAGAAACTTAGGGTCTTTGGTTGTAAAAGTAATTATACTTAATAACTAAAGTACATCCACCAAGTTTGACCCAAAGATCGTAACAGGTGTGTATTCTAGATAATCTCAAACTAGTAAAGCATACATAGTGCTTAATAAGGAAACAATAAGAATTGAGGAATCTCTCAATGTCACCTTTGATGAGAGCCTACCCGAGCGCAAGTCATCTCCTTCAGAAGAAGATGATAGGATCAATGAACCCATAGTTCAAGATCTTAATGGGTCGCCATCATTACAAGTTAATGTTTTGGATGAAGGTTATCCTAAAGGTCTAAAAGAAGCTAGAGGTCACCCATAGAACAAGTAATTTGGTGAGTTGAATAGAGAAACACCCCTTAGGTCTAAGACTACACAAAGCTTAGATTTCGCATGATCTTCAAAGTCCAATTGCATGAGTCTAGTTGAGGTTTTTATGGTTGACATGCACCATAGGCTATTGTTTGAGAGTGAGTAGGGTTCAAACATAAGGCTAGAATTCTAGGGTCTTTACATACCCTTTATGAGTAAATTGTGCTCTTAGATCTTTATTGTTTATATGTATGTGCTAGACTATGTGGAAAGGCATGGGGGAAAGTTAAGCAACATTCTTGTTTTAACGAAATAAGGGATAGATGTCGATGCATTGTTCAAACTATGGTTAACATTATTTCGAACTCTACAGGTCAAACCTATATGCTATGAACAAGAAATTTGATCTACATCTTGTCAATATTGTAGTAATCATCGCCTCACATATTTAATGTTTGAAATCGACTTACTCACAATATTGCATGCTTTATTCCTCATGATATACATGAAAGATTAAATAGACGAATTCATTAACAAAATCACTTTAGATCGTAACTCACCCTTGTGTTAAAAATGTTGCATTTGTGTTACCTTGTTTATTTTATGTGCCAATTCAATGTATAAGTATAGGAACTAAACATGTGTAAATAAATCATCCCATTTCAATTAATATAGTCAAACATGTTCCTAGATTCAACAAAGTATCATTAGATTCTCAACTTAAAACTTCTAATCACCAAGGCGTAATTATCTTCCCAATAGATTACTTTCTTTATAAAAAGCATAACTACCTTAAACTTTAAGGAATCAAAGGTACTAAGTCAAATCACTAAAGCATATCTTTCTAATCTAGGATCTTATACCTAACTTAAATCTCACCACTATAAAAGGATGTTAAATGCAATCTCTACGATCATAACTCTTATTAATCAACTAACTCTTAGTTAAATGGCTCCTAGATGTCTCATGGAATATGAAGTCCTAAACTATGAATCTCATAAATCCTCTAATCTCCTTGAAGGTCGTCACTGTGACAATAACTTCCTAGTCATCGCTAGCATAGCACAACCTTTCTCTCTTTCAAAATGCTTCTCATTTGCTCAATTACCATTCTAAATGTTATCGGTATCAACACATCTCGAGTTTAACGCTACTTATTCCTTTAAAAGATATCTGGCACCCTTCATTTAACATTATGGTCATGCGACTATATATAGATCTTTAAGTGGTCTAGAAAGGCCATGAACATCACACATTATTGCCTAATGTCTATGAATCATATGAAAACAAAAGATTCACAAAACTTAAATTTTATCATCACATATGATGCTGAATAAATCTTTTGATTGAAGTCCTTTGATTTCAAACCATCCATACTAAAACCCGAGTTTTAGTTGCAGGGAACTCCATCCCTCATCAAGGGATAAATCACAACTCAATGCTCATTGAGAGATTTGGGCACATAGTGGTCTGATTCACACACACACACACAGTAGTTGTAAGATTGAATCCAAGGATCAATTAGCCCCATCATTGTTAGTTATATGCTTTTATGCTGTAAAGATAAAGATTCCATTCACTTTGCTAAATTTGTAGCCAAACTCATGGACATCTAAATAATTTTGCAATCCTCACACTAGGGTCAAACAATGCTTTTTGATTACATCAAAGAACCAACCCCTAACGCTCATCTCGTATGTTGAAGTTGATGATATACCTCCCATGTTCATCCTTTCTTCTATAGGACTCCTAATAGACTATATACACTACCTGTTAGACCATTGTTCCATAGTTTGATGAAAGTTGTATCCCTAAAATGTGATCTATGTGTGAAATTTATGTGTGATTCACTAAAATAAATTTTACCTTTGTGTTATTGTCCAAGCAACGCTAACAAAACAGTAATTGGAGTCCAAAACTAAACATATCAAATGTTAAAATATGTATAATGAATTGTAACAATGTACAAAGTCACAAAATCCAATTTTACTCCCCAGAGCTCACATGATTCTAAATGGTAAGCTAACCCATGTTGGACTTGAACATGTGTATATGTTTGTTGCTTGTATTGCTTTGTGTTTGCTTGTTACTAGATATATCCAAGAACATCTTGAAGGTAATGCTCTTGGCCTATGGATCGTTGCCTTGAACAAGGGGGAGCAACGATCTAGGGGGAGCACGTGAATTGATATCTATTCTTTCTTCTACAACGATATCAACCTTCCAATGAAAGACCAAGATTCTGTCTTTTTTGATTTGACAAAAGGGGGAGAAGAAAAGCAAAGAAAAGCAAAGGAAAGCAAAGCAAAGGATGCTTATTGATCGAGGGAAAAAGTTAGTATAACTAGCAATTACGGAAGCAAAGAGCTATAGCGTACATGAGAGTAGAGAAACTGTGTAAGACTCATAAGGTGAAGACAATGTTCAAGCTTTAATAAATTACAAGGCCAAGATCAAGACGCAAGCTTCATTAATGGCGGTCTTAATCTTTGCTACGTTTGTAATTTTATTTGCTTTCCGAAATTTTATTTGTCATCATCAAAAAGGGTGAGATTGTTGGTGCAACATTGACTAATATCTCCTTTATGTTTTAAGTATGACAAATAAACGTTCGTAGAACGTAAAATCACAAACGATAACCAAAATCCGTAAAACCGGATTATCCTGTCTGGCGCACTGGTCACTCATCAACGCGTGAGTAGCGTGCCACAAGCGGACTCTGTTTTTACGAATTTTATTTTGTCGGCTTTCCTCTTACCTGACACATGTAGAAACTTAAATAAAGGTATGTATATGATATTTGAGCATTTAGAAACACTATAAATGAGGTTTAGACTTAGAGAGGAGCAAAAACGAATCCTCCTGTTTTTCAACAAAACGCCAACTCAAATACTTTATCAAACGCCTCTAGCCAAGGCCAAAACTTCTTTCTAAACCTAGTACGATCATATCTTCAACATACCATCAAAAGAAAGTATTCATTTGACCTTAATCCAGATTTACATTATTCCTAATCACGTAACAAGTTTTACTCCCTTATTGGTCAAACTAAGTCCAATTCACTTATGAGGCATAACGCACCTTTTTTCATTATGGATATGTCTTTACATTGAGATGCAAAGCACTTAGACTTTTTGCCAAGAGAATAGTGATCAATCCATTGTTGATTTATCATATATTAAAGTCCTAAAATGAGTAATTGAGTTTGTGGTATTTGGAGATTAATCATGCTTTGAGTTTTCTCATCTCCTTACCTATAAATTTTTACAAACTCACATTTATTACTCACATGTACAAGATGACTTACAAACCACCAACACTCCTTCTACATAATCCTACAACCCATTGAACCTAATCATTTGTTCACCCTTCTTCCCAACAAATAATTACATCTTCTACACACACTCCAAACACTTCTTTCTTAAACAATCCCATAATTACATTTGCCCACCCTTTTCCTTCTTATTGGAAATGTGATTATTAACCCAAATCAATCCTTTGATTTTATCCTTATTTTCATCATCTTTATTCTTCATCTTCAAACCTTCAAGCCTAAACTTTCCTTCACATAAACATTCACCAAATAATCCTTAAATCTCATCCTCAATATGCCAACTCACATTCCCTTACACAATGTACTATGCTTGTACTTGTTGTACTTCTTGTTCCCTACATTCTTGATAAAGGCTCCTTCACATCTTATCAAAACATTTCTCTACCACACACTCACTATTCACCTTCTTCTTCACAACATTTGAATTACACACACACACACACACTTTTATCCTTACCTTTGATCAATCCACTTCATCAATCCAACTTACCTTATTCTCTTCTTCGCCCTTGGATTGTTTTTAAACAAACACAACAAATACACTTTCTCTTCCACCCTTGATCAAGCTACCTCATCAATTCAAGATACCTCATTCTCTTCTCCACCCCTGGATTGAACCCCCCCCTTTCGCAACATCTTAACAACACACCTTAATCTCACAATAAACACTTCTCACTCACACAACAAACACACCTCTCTTTCTACCATTGATCTTGCCACTTTACTTATCTAACTTACCTTTCTTCATCTCATCTTAACCCTCCATTTCAATGCAAGATCAATAGGCTCCTTTCCATCACATCATGCTAACTCATGAAAACTCATTCACAACTCATTCTCTCTTATCCAACATGTGCTTAAAAGATTTGAAATTCAAATTTCAAATTCTTCCCCCTTTCTCTCCAAGTTTGGAATATTCCAAGAATATTTCCTTGTACCCTAACTAGCTCTTTCAAACCTTTAGTTAGATCTTAACTAAGCTAGTTACACTTTGAGGAATACCCAAAATACCACTTTCGATAATTCTTTTCTCTCTTTACAATATCGGTAAAAGCTAAAACGCTTAACATACTTCACAAACGAGTTCTTTATCAAATGGCTATTTGAGTTGGTTGACCTTAAGATGTAAGAATATTGAAAAGCATAGCGTAACGTAACTCTTAGGGGGGATAACAAGTGCGGGTATATATATAAAACGCCCAAATCCCGCAGCAACCATTCGCGAAACAAGGCCGCGTTGGCCACAACCTTAATAGAGGGTCATCGCAGCCACACGGCGAAATATTTTATATTTATACACATTTAGGATTATAGCCAATACAAACCCACCTTTGCCTTTGTAATACCTCCACTCTTGCAACATTACTATCTTAACGTAAATTCTCTCCTATAATCCTCTAAGTTTAACACCTTTTGTGTTTCAGTACACTTCTACATCTTATCATCCTATTGAAGAACACATCTTCGCAAGAGAGCTACACAAGTACCTAATCCATACTTGTGTGTTTTATCAAGGGTCCTCTTTATCATACCCTTTCTTTAGAATCGAGTCTCTAGGTTAGGTTAGGACTTGGTTCATCTATCGTAATTCAAACTATCGAGTATGTATGGGAAAATTATTTGTATCCGATGGATCAATCCAAGATCATTAGGAATCTATTTGGGGTTTGGTAAACTTCCAAGGGGAAGTTCTTAGTGTTCCTAGTTGATCTAAGTGATCCTAGAGGTTAAGTGTCGCACATCACGGTTCATCGCAGGTGGATTTTCGCAGGAGAATACCGTAGGTAGTAACTCTACTATGTGAGCGTTGACGATGGAGAACATCGGTGAAAGTAAAATTGTAAATGCGGTTTATAGTTCCACCATAAGGGAATTATACTAGTAGTAGTAATGAGTCGTAGGATCGCAACTGGACTACGGAAGAGAACTAAACCTCCCTTCCCGAACCACAAAAATCGTGGTGTTCTCTCTTTCTCTCTGTCTACTTATTGTTCTTATCACAAAGTAGATTAACACACCACTCGGCTCTTTCGAGACTTGAAGTTTTATAAACTTCAAAGAAGTCAAGAAAACCGTATTCACCCCCTTTACGGTTCTACACACCATTTATTTTAAAAAAAATAATTACATAGATAGTTAGCAAAAAAATTATATCAAGCATAAAAAGTATTTTTTTATATTATGATTAAATTTTAATAGTCTTATATATATATAAATATAAAAAATATACTTAAAGGTCAGTTGAATATTATTTGAGCAAAGGCCACATGTTGATGTTATAGAAAAGAAGGACAGACCTTTCCATGGAGCCTTCTGAAGTGTCTGGGTCTTCAAGGTGAAAAGGTGAGAGAGGGGAATGGTTATTCCAGCTAACTAGCTTGTTCGTTAAGTATAAGAAAGGTGACAGCGGTTTTCAAGGTACATAAAGGCACATGTTGGCTTATCCTTATATGGGATGGTTGAGTCTTGGCTTTAATTAGGGAAGGAAGTGCCAAAATTTATTAAAATATATAAGCCCGTACATATGTATCAGCAAATGTAGTGAGGTAAATTGGGTAAGTTAGCATGCATGCAATAAATATAAATACAAGTTTAAAAGACTTACGAAAATTTGTAAAAGACCGAAATGCAAATGACTTGTAAATCATGCTCATGAAAGTAATAATATACTTGTTATGTGTAGACTAAACTTAGTCTAAAGACAGAATTCGTTCAAAGTTGTTTTTCGTTATACGCGGGAATGACCCTAATTCGTTATAACGCCAAGTCTAGAAATTTGCTTGTTTCGGAAAAAAGCGATCAGTATTAAATATAAAGTAAACCCAAAATTATCCGTGTCAACGACTTGCATCGTTTCCTTGTCTCTTCCAATGTCTCCTCTTCAACATACTCTGGCATGGGGGCAGTGAGAACATTCACAACCTTCAAAGTTGTGAGAAGGAAGTTCATCTTCTTCTGCCAACGCCTAAAATCACTACCCTTAAACTTGTCCAACTTTTCAAACTTCGTCATCATATCCTTAACAGAATCCGTCACGATTAAAACCAACAAATACTTCAATCTTTGTTAGAATTTGGGTGTGTTTGTGAGTGGGTTATAATCAATCTGTCCTTATATATTACATGAATCGTGATCATGACGAGCATATAATTATCTTTTTATAGAAGGACACTTTAATATACTTTCGACAAATTATTTTTTTTGTTTTTTCACGTTTTTTCGTCTTTTTTTCTTTTTCTGTCGTTGTTGAAACTTGCATGAGACATCACATATTATTAAACACTAATTTGAATATTATAATAAAATTACATGTGATTTTTCTCACACGTGATCTCAATCACATGTGATTTTTACCAACTATGATTTTTGAACTTTCATAAATAAATTACTATAATATATAATTCGTATACAGTGTGTGTGATATATGGTTGGAAAGCTAAGAACGTATATTTTCCATTACAAAAAATGATAAAAGTTTTTGATTTATAGACAAATATGTATGTCAATTTTAGTACGGGTGTTTGGTGTTCGAACTTCTATATTAAAGTAAATCACATGTGATATGTAATTCGAATTTTGGTACAGCTAAGAAAACGTGAAAAAACGATAATTTTTTGTTGTCAAAAGTATATCAAAGTAACTGTCTATAAAAAGATAACTAAATGCTGGTCGTGACGGTACAATTTGTTATTTGTAACTATTAACGATTCATGAGATATCTAAATTTTAAAAGATATGTATAATTGAATTTTTGATTTAAATATTAACTAGACGAGTACCCGCGCATTGCGGCGAAAATTTTTAGCGGTAGATAATTAACGATATACGATATTGTGATAAGTGTTTCTTGTAACATTCAACATTCAAAACGAACCTCAAAATCATTATCAACATTTCTTTCATTAATGAGTACGATATACGATATTCTGATAAGTGTTTCTTGTAACATTCAACATTCAAAATGAACCTCAATTAGTATAAATTTTATCATTAAGAGTGTAATGATCATTTAAAGTGTATTAAATTTTCCAAAAATAGTACTAACACTTTTCCGCCATTAATTGAATTTCAACCATTTTGTGTCAATCAATTATACCTATTAGTTATCAATTAGTATAATATTTTCTTATTAAAAAGTGTAAGAACCACCACTTATTCTTATTACAACTAAATGACCCTCAAAAAGACCGGGGTTTTTTTGTAAGAGAGTAGAAAAATTAAACACAATAATAGATGGCGAAATGTGCATAACGAAGTCATACGTGAGAATGAAACATATATTAGTATAATCAGTTGAAAGATATAACGGAAAATGGACCTAAAGTTACATAAGAACGCAATATGATTTAAGTCTTTGATGAGCTCATTTTATATGAACGAAGATGGCAACTTATTGTTCTTGTTTAATATGAATAACATCAAAAAGTAGACACCACATATGTTGTTATACAATTTTTTAAAAGTTTTAAAACTTACATAGAGATAGGCCTGATAGTCTAGTTTACCGAGTATCTCTAGTTTGATTCCAGAATGAAATTTTAAAATGTTTCAGGAATTTTCGTTCTAATGGATGCATGCTATGATCACGGTTACAAAGCCTTAATCATACTAAGTGAAAAATAACGATAAGAAATAACAAACAGATGATCCTCAATCAGGATTAATGCCAAAAGCAAGCATACAAAATAATCCTTGATAAAAAATGGAAAGGACAAGTTTAAAATGAACATATAATACAAAAATGTAGAAATCATAGAATACCAATTGTGGAAATCGTAGAGGGTAGGGAGGGGGGGTGAATACCATTTAAAAACTTAAAATATTTCGTATCAAATTATCCATCAGGGATTTAGATGCGAAATATAATGGATAAGTGTGAATAATACATCTATATCTACTAGAACATGTCATAGCAATAAACTTAATCATAATGTTAACTTCTATCCATGACACAGTCATCATCCAAGCAATATAAGCAACAATCAACACATATATAGATCTAATGCAAATATAAATGTAAGGCGATAAGGAAAATAAAGATGTAAAGTGAAAAGTAAAAGAAAGTGCAAACCAGACGCAATGATTTATTGTGGTTTGGTCACGAAGCACCTCTTCGTCCTACTCCACTCCCCGATTACCCAACTCGAGAGTTACTTCACTAGTCAACAAGCTCCCTTTAGCGAAGAAAACCGAACACAACTAAGCTTACACCGATTTCCGACACAAAGCCAAGGCGTCGAGTTCCTAATCCTAGCTAAACCAATCTATCAACAACTAACCACACTACTTACAACATTCACAACTTCTCATTCACCACACAACTTCACTTCACTTCACAGACTTCACTTCACTTCACTACTTCTTGTCAACTACGTACATAACTTTACCTCATATAGACCATACTATCCTCACAAGTATTTACCTCACCTAAATACTATCACGATCAACCCGATCTAACTACTAATCACCCTTACAAGTATTTACCTCACAACGATCAACCCGGTCTAACTATTACACAAGTTTGGAATATGCGGACTCGATCTATACATTGTGAATGTAACACATGTCATGAATGCACTAACTAAACTACATAACTTCGTATCTTGACGATAGCGAGAGTTCTTCTCTTGCACTTGGAGGAATAAGTTTGAATCACTTGGAAACAAATGCTTATGATTAAATGATCAAAGGATTTTTTTAGAGGATGTAGAAGATGTATAAACTGATTTGGGACAAAAAGAAAATAGGTGCAAAAGGTGAAAAATACGTAAGTAATTGTCCACTATTTATAGGCAAAGCTGGGAGCGTTTTTACATGGCCGACCCCTTAGCTCTATGGCCGGTCCTCTTATCACTAAGGGGGCCGCCCATAGCTGGACGCTCCCATTTTGTCCTTTCCAAGAGAGGTGTTTTCTGGATCAAATATATCCGTTTTTAGGTGGAAAATTTGAATTCAAAATATTTATTTTGAATAAAACATTTCTTATAAATACAAAAATATTTTATATAAGTTTTAAAAATGTTTGTTACATTTTATAACAAATGTGAGGTTTAAGAAAAATAAAAATTTCTTTGATCATAAAATAAATTATGCATTTATTTATTCATACCTTAAGTGATTTACGTCGGGTGCAAACTAAGTTGAAGTAGACTTGAGACGTCGAGAGATGTTGAAGTATGAATGTATTGATGATTTGTGATTACAAGTAACTTGGGCACTTTACGTTATGTGTTATAAGTTACATGTTTGTCATTACCAAACCATGAAGAGAATGTATAGATTAAATATCGTAATATTTCTACCAATAATTTAGAAAAACCTTAAATGTTTCAAATACCTAATGTTTATGTTTCATCAAGTAAACATAACCATAATGACTAAAATCATCAGTAAAGGTTATAAAGTAACTAGCACCTTCTTTTGACACAGTTCTAAAAGGGCCACATACATCAGTGTGTATAAGTCCTAATAGTTCTTTATCTCTTTCCACTTGATGTGGAAATGGCTTATGCGCCATATTTCTAGATATACAAGATTTGCATTTGTCAAAGGATTCATTGTGTGTGGGTTGCAAGATCCCATTACGTTTAAGCTTTTACATGCGCTTCTTGTTTATATGACCAAGATGACAATGTCATAGATGTGTAGAGTCCAACATATGTTTGGCTCTTTTGTTGCTAACATTATAAATAAAACTAACATTTGGATAAAGATTATGCATATCTATTTCATAAATACCATCACGTGGAATTGCATTTAAATAAAACACATCATCTTTCGAAACAGAAATACCATAATTCGTAAAACTATGAAGATAACCATTGTTAACCAAACGGGAAAGTGAAACAACACCCCTAGTACTAGTAGGTGCAAAATGACAGTTGTCTAATACAATTATTAAACCACTAGGAAGAACTAAATCAAAACTTCCAATAGCTTCGACGGCTGCACGCATTCCATTACCCACGTACAGACTCAAAGCTCCATGTTTTAGCTTCATGCTTTCTCTAAGTCCTTGAGAAGTATTACATATATGAGTACCACAACCCGTATCATACACCCACGACTTATTAGGAAAAGCATAGAGTTATATAGTGAAGATACATGAAGTTCGAGCCACGCTAACATTCTTTCCCTTCTTCAACTCATCATGATAGGCAAGACAGTTCCTACTCTAGTGACCCACCTCTTTGAAGTAGTGGCAGATCGAGTCCTTTGCCGGATTATCTCTCTTTGGTGGCGGTGGGATCTTTGTATTAGGAGCATAAATAAGCTTAGTCTTCCTTTGTCTTTTCCCTAAGCCCCTTGTGGTTTCTTCTTGTCTTTCTGGATTTTACCTCCCCTAATAGCAAGTATAGTGGGAGTATGAGCCTTTTTAGAAAGCCTCTTTTCAGTTAGCTTAAGCATAGCATGTAGCTTAGTAAACGTCTTCTCCATGCTATGCATATTATAGTTCTGAACGAACTGTTCATAGTCCTTGTTGACATAATTCAAGATAAGACTCACACCAAGTTCATTAGGCTTAGGGAAACCAAGGCGTTCTAATGTGTCTAAGTAGCTCTTCATCTTCAAGAGATAGGAGCTTACCGAATGACTATCCTCTTGTTTGCAAGCATGGAATGCTTTGACTGTTTCAAACAGTTCTTGTTTAGCCTGTTCTCCGAACATTGTTTTTAGTTCTTTCAACATATCAAATGCATTGGAGTTTTCCAAGGTATTTTGGAGACCTAGAGACATACTCGCATGCATAATACATTCGACCTCTTGTTCAGTAATGATCAACTCATAGTATGCATCAATAGTTTCGGGGTTAGCGGTTTCAAGATCAGGAGATTTTTCTCACACCTAAGCACAGTTCGTAGGTTGCGATGCTAGTTTGTGAAATTTGGTCCAATATTCTCATTTGTAAGAATTGACCTTAGAGTCGTATTGTTCATGTTCTAGGCACCAACCATCGACAAAATATTGAAAGTTTAGAAAATATTAGTATTTTTGAAAAATAATCTCTTAAAAAATTATCTATCTACGTATATATATAAATAAATAATTAATTTTAACAAGAGTTTAAGATCCAACTTGACGTTCTACCATTAATGCATTTGATCTACTAGAAATGGTAAACTCAAAAGGTAATCAGCGGGTGATAATTGCCTACATGTGCAACTTTTAGTGATATGGGGCCCAAGGCATCATAATCCAGAATTATAATGTCAAGATCAAGGCAATATTATCTAGAATAACATTGTCAAGTTGGCATGTTTCGCCTCATCGTATGCCTCGGGTCGAAGGTCTGACCAACCATACTCGATGTAAGTCATCCAATACAAAATCAGTAATTATATAGTCTTAGGTCTTACCATACAATTATTATATTACATTATTTTGCAATTCACATAAGATTGTCTTAGAGTAAAAAACAAACTCAAGTGATTTCGTACTTGGATGGCAAATGACTTAATTCATAGGGTATAAATATTTTGATAAAACAAGTGTACCAAAAATGTGTACAAGGAAGCATGCATACATCCTTGTAACACCAACATTTTTAAAATATTTCCATTTTTGTTTTAATGTCTATGTATTAAAAAAATCCTTTATATTTTATAATCCACAAGCGATCTATAAAATTAGGGTTAACACATTTAGTTTACAATATTTAAGTATAAGTAAACATATATTACTGCGGATAAGGTTAAATCATGAGAAATAATCAAACCCTAGATAGACACACACAAGGGATTTATTCCATCATTAGTAAAATTTACGACATACGATAAATATTGTTAAATCATTGACGTAAAAAATGTTTATTCTTGCGTTGTTCTGTCGCGGGATCCCATTCAAGAACCATTAAACCCATGCATTATAGAACGTTGCAAGATATAACAATTTTACATATATATCGCAACTCGATCTAGCAAAGTGTACATATCAATATATATACACAATAAGCATAACCAACGAGTGTTTTAGTCTATATTAATTTTCAAAAATCATTTATATATATATATATATATATATATATATATATATATATATATATATATATATATAAACACCACATTATGATAAATAAGCAAAACCAACTCAAACAATTAATCATACTAAAACACGTAGACATTAAATGCACATAAAACAAACACCAAAATAAGACCCCTAGTCAGAATCATCATAGAGCATGTGGTACACATACATCGATTACTCGATTGCAAATGTCACTATACTTGATGTAACAAGAAAAATGCAAAAGCTGATTGAGCAGCATTTTTGACTTTATACCACGAGCAGGCAAGGAAAAAGTCTTCCTTGATTTTTGCACTAAACAAGAAAAGTTTTAGGTAATTGAGTTGTGGAATCCCAAAAAACATTTCGTGGTCCAATTCCTTACGGGCTGTCGGGAAATCAATTTTTATTGGACGAAGTCCAAGCAATCAACACTTAAAACACTTAAAAACAATTGATCACGCATGCAAATTCAAAGCGTATCAAGGTTTTAAGCATCAAATAACCATACCACATTAACAAGAATGCATAATAAACATATTAAGCTAAATTAACCATGGTTTACATGCACGTAAACACATGGTTAACAATTTAAATACATAAATAAGTCAATAAACGCGAATTATAAACCAAGTTACATAATAAGTTAGTATAAGCATG
The DNA here is from genome assembly GCA_026074375.1 of Tanacetum coccineum. Taxonomy (NCBI): domain Eukaryota; kingdom Viridiplantae; phylum Streptophyta; class Magnoliopsida; order Asterales; family Asteraceae; genus Tanacetum; species Tanacetum coccineum. Next base: position 73,920 of record BQNB010005294.1, on the reverse strand, counting down.
TAAAAACATAAACCATATTTATTTATACAGATTTTAAATGACTCTTAGGAGTCTTTATTTTCACAAAAATAAAACTCTAAAGGGGTCACACATAAAAGCAAGAAAAATATCATAAATATGCGTTTTAAGCATTTTAACAAGTTTTCTATGTAATTATATAGCTGTATGAGCGGCTCTGATACCACTGTTAGAATTAGTGATCTAATATCCTATTATTACATTAATAATATACGAGCTATGCAGCGGAAATTTAACACATATAGCATAAATAATTAACATAAATAAATAAAAGGAAACCGCGTACCTTTTAGCAAATAAGCTAATGAAAACGAAGCTTAACAGAAAAGCATGAAACTTCAACATGAGTTACCAAAGTAGGAAACTTCTATGTTTATCCACACTGCATGTCTACCAATATTACTCGAATGCTAGTTCGCCAACTAACGATACTCGAAAACCACGTTCCCGATATACTTAAGAAAATTGAAGCTCGAAATCCCTTTCGTGGGGTTTTCTTGGTTCGACTAAAGAAAGAAGAGAAGAGAAGGGGGGATGAATGAGAATGAGAAATCCATTGGGTATTTATAGTGCAAGATTAGGGTTAGTTAGCTTTGGGAAAACGCTACCTAAACTTGACACAAACACCCCCTCCATCCAACCCTTATAAGTCGACCCCCTTACCAAGATAAAACAACCCCCCGAGTTTGATATTTTGTCTATTTGATTACTTATGTACATTTATATAATAATTAGAGGGCTAACGGTTAATTATTCGTAACACAAACAATTAACGACCGTTAAGTATAATCGTTAGGCAATTAATGTATATAATAAATATACGCTTATATTATTATATATACTAATAGAGTAATATCTATGTGTATAAATGTGTGACACTCATAGGCTCACGTATTTCTAACTGTATAAATATTCATATGACATGAGCACTTCCCATCACATACGTCCCCTAATAAAAGTGGAAGTAGTGAACATGTTAAGAATGTAACTCCCTCATCTTACGCAAATAAACTCACCCTACATCTTTAACCAAAGAAAATCTTTAGAAACTTGAAGGAAATGTGCCTAACGATGTTGATTATGATGTTTGGTTACCTTTGGATTTGGTTTATGAGGTAAATGATAGGATAAAAATTTCACTTTATGGTTACTTTATTGGTAAAAGGCTTGCATTCCCCGTTGTGGAATGGTTTGAGCGTAACACTTAGGAAAAATATTGGTCAAAAAAGTAACAATGGTGATAGGTTTTTTCATTTTTTAAGTTTTCATCTAGTGAGGGTGTTGATTTGGTGCTTCGTGATGGTTTATGGATGATTCGTGGAATCCTTATTTTCTTAAACAAATGGTCACCATCCTTGAGCCTTCTCAAGGAAGAATTGTCACGTGTTTCAGTTTGGGTGAAATTCCATGATGTCCCATTGGTTGCATACACATCGAATGGTTTAAGCTTGACTGCCATGAAAATCGATACCCCAATGATGTTAGACTCATATACGAACTCCATGTTTTTGGAATCATGAGGCGGAGCATTTATGTCAGAGTTTTGATTGAAATCAATGCTTGTAATGATTTTAGTGATAATCTAGTGATGGTTGTTCCTAACCTTGAAAGTACTGGATATACGAAAGAAACTATTCATATTGAATATGAGTGGGAACCTCCTCGTTGTAATACATGCATGATATTTGGTCACTCTCCTGATGAGTGTCCAAAAGCTGCTCCTAAAAGAGTGGAGGTTTTTTGAAGTGAAACGTAAGAAATCATTTGGTAATAACGAAGGCAATAAACGCTTCAAATCAGGTTTCGTGAAGCCAAAACTCAGTATCGGCCTAAAGCTAAGCAATCGACTGCATGTATGGCTTCTCCTGCTGGTACGAATAAGGCTTCGAATAAAGAGTCTCTAAGCATTAAAGGTAATGGTTCCTTTTCTATTAGTAACTCTTTTGAGGTTTTAAATGTTGATAACCTGTTTATTAAGGAAGTTGCAACGGGTTGTAAGGTTACTAACTCTGGTACGCAAGAGGAGGGGTAATGTTTTATCCCTCTAGTTGAAAGGATTAATGTTGGGATTAAAAGTCTTTTTGATGTTGTTTGGATTACTGCTGCTCATGTTTGTGTTAATGCTGCTCAGCTGGAGTTAGTACTGCTTAGAGACTTCAAAGAAAATATGCTAAGTGTTTACTACTGCTAGTACACAGTTAGTACTGCTAGTAAATATTAGTGTTGCTGATGAACTTCAAAGAAAATATGCTAAGTAGTTACTACTGCTAGTACAAAGTTAAGACTGCTCAGCTGAAGTTAATGCTGCTAGTGAAAATATGTTTGAAGTTACTACTGCTAGTGAATATCAAGTTAATGCTGCTAGTTAGTACTGCTTATATGATATGTATTAGTTGTTTATAGAAAAGATTTTAGATACTTAGGAAAGTATTGTAAGCCGACTAGGACTCCTTGGTGTATAAAAGGAGGTCCTAGGGCATAGAGTTTGATATATGATTGGACGTATAATTCATAGCTTCAAGGTATTTGTAACCCTAATACTTTAAGAGTATTCATATTATTATCTTTAATAATATTGGAGCTTGTTTGTTGAATTGTATGTTCATAGAATTAATGTTTCATTGATAATTCTTCTTAATATTAAAGATTAGATTCCGCATAATCTTTAATACATTCAAACAAAGTTTCTACTATAGTTGTGTTAGATTTATCTAATATAACTAAAAACTAAACATAAGCTTAGGGATTTGATTATTGAAATTGGATAAACAATGGTCGGTTTCAGAGCTTGTTAAGAAGCTTTGAAAGAGAAGAACCTGTTTTTATACATAAGATCTTTAAAAAAAAAGATATGGATCAATATTCTGCACACATAGTGGCTGAATCCAAAGTTCCCATGCTCATACCTGGTGAGTATGAGATGTGAAAGATGAGGATTGAAAAAAAAAATATATCAGATGATGACTATGCACTGTCGAGAAGTCATGAGAAGGTGCAGACCTTGCATAACAACAACTGTGGAAGGTGTTGTGATAGTGATGCCTATTACAATGCTAAAGTAAAGGCTTAGAGAAGAATTAGAGGTGAATGCTTGAAGTAACCTTTACTGATGGGCATTCCCAATGAAAATTAGTTAAAAGTTTAACTATATAAAGGATGCCTAAGAAGTTGCTGAAGTGTTGAAAAGGGTTTGGGGGAATGCAGTACAAGAAGACTCAAAGGAAATCTCTTAAAGCAGCAAATATGAAAACTTCATGCTCAAGCAGAGATGCATGATCAACTTTTTGAGAGGCTTTAAAAGCTTGTGAAGCCGTTGGAGCTTTTGGAATGAAAAACTTTTACAAGAAGATGTTAATCAAAAGTTATTAAGAAGTTTGTCACCTAAGTGGAACACACATGTTGTTGTGTGGAGGAATAAAGCTGATTTGGAGACAATGAACATGGATAATCTCTACAACAACCTCAAGGTGTATGAACCAGAAGTTAAAGAGATGTCTAACTCAAGTTCAAACACATAGAACATGGCTTTTGTGTCCTCTTCAAATAACAACACTAGCAGCACTAATGAAGCAGTTAATACTGCTTATGAAGTTTTTACTGCTAGCACTCAAGTTAATGCTGCTTACTCTACAAATATTGATAACTTGAGTGATGCTGTTATTTGTGCATTCTTTGCTAGTCAACTAAATAGTCCTTAACTTGTACATGAGGACTTGCAACAAATCCATCCAGATGACATAGAAGAGATGGATTTGAGATGGCAAATGGCCATGTTGACTTTGAGGGCCAGAAGATTTTTGAAGAATACAAGAAGGAAGCTTACTGTTAATGGCAATGAGACTATTGGTTTTGATAAGTCAATGTGGGTTGCTACCACAGCCATAAAGGGGAATTTTCATATTGAGTGCAAAGCTCTAAGAAATCAAGACAACAAGAACAAGGAAAGCTCAAGAAGGAGTATGCCTGTGGAAACATCTACTTCCACAACTTTGGTGTCATGTGATGGTCTTGGTGGATATGACTGGAGTGATCAGGCAGAGGAAGGGCCTAATTATGCACTCATGGCTTTTTCGTCTTCAAGTCCTGACTCAGAGGTATATCCATGTTTCTATTTGTTCAAATCTTGTTTGGAACTGTTGAACTTCTTATATCTCAAAATGAATTTGTTTTTTTTTTTTTTTTATTTCTATTTTTTTTTTTTTTTTTTATTTTTTTTTTTTTTTTTTTATTTTTTTTCTTTTTTTTTTTGAATTTTTCTTTTTTTTTTTTTTTTTTCTTTTTTTTTTATTTTTTTTTTTTTTTTTTCGAAACTATTAAAAGATTCTAAAGAATTTGAATTAATAGTTCTTGGTTATAAGACAGGTTGAGTTTATGAAGAAAAAAACTTGAAGTTTAAAAACAAATGAGGTCTATTTATTTACAAGATATTAAGGGCTTAAAAGTTGAAATTCATATAGGAGAAATAACTATTAAAGAGCTTAGGAAGAAGCTTGAAATAGCTCAAAAAGAAAAGGATGTCATTCAACTTAATGTAGATAAATTTGAACATGCATCTAAAAGTTTAAACAAGCTCATAGAGTGTTAGATAGTTGACAATTGCAAGAAAGGTTTAGGCTATGAAAATTATAATGCAGTTCCACCTCCCTACACATGAATTCATTGCAAGCAGAGTATAAGCATCTTCACTTGCAGTCCTAGCTACTAACCTTAAAGAAAGCATTCTTTCAAGAGTTTCTTTTGTGAGTAGATACTTCCTTTCAGCAAGCATATAAATCTCAGTACCATCTTCTAGTATCAAGGTATGAACACCATAATTTTCATACAAATCCCAACTTTTAAGATTCCATCTTTCTTGATTTTGCCAGAGTTCATCTTCTGTATTTGCATCAAACATGATCCTTAAATCTCCCCAAAGAACTAGATCAACACCTTCTTGAGTAGTTGTTTCAAATCTCTTCATCACCAGATTATATAACTCCTCAAGATCTAGCATATCAAACCTTGTCACCATTTCAGAAAAGGTTTTAATCCACCTAGAACTTCCATCAGATCTAAAGATTCTGTAGTAGATGCACTCTGTTCCATGTCTATCAAACTCATAGAAATTTTACTAACCTTAAAGAATGGTAAAACCTGTTTGGAACAATGCTCAAAGGGTGAATCATCAAAATTTTACTAAAAAGACTCACCCCTGTGCTAAAAAGAACATGGTTCTAAGAGCATTCCTAATGAAGTCTGACTTAGTGTCAATTAATACTGCTAGACAAAATATTTCTAAAATAGCAGTATTGGTTAATACTGCTCACTTAAAAAAAAATAGTGAATGCTGCTAGACCAATGTCATATCTTTCTAAAATAGCACATTCAAGTGTTAAGAGTCCCATTCATAAGAACACAACATTTAAAAACAATAATATTAATCAAAGAGTTAATACTGCTAGGGGCAACAAATTTAATACTGGTAAGCCAAAAGCAGTAGTTAATGCTGTCCAGGGAAACAATTTTAATGTTGTTAAGGCCTCAACTTGTTGGGTTTGGAAACCAAAGCATAAAGTTTTAGACCATGTTTCTAAACACAACAGTGCATCAATCACCCTAAAAAGTTTGATTATGTGGATGCATAAGGCAGATTCAAGTCAGTGATGGCTTGGGTCCCCAAAAGAAACTGATTTTCTTATCTAATGTGCAAGGCAATCTACAAATAGATTTACAGGATAAAGGAGTGATTGATAGTGGATGCTCAAGGCACATGACAGGGAACATGTCCTATCTTACAGACTATGAAGAGATAGATGGAGGATATGTTGCTTTTGGAGGGAACCCTAAAGGAGGGAAAATCATAGGAAAAGGTACCATTAAAACTGGTAATCTAGATTTTAAAAATGTGTATTTTGTGAGAGAGTTAAAGTTTAATCTCTTTAGTGTCTCACAAATGTGTGATAAAAAGAATAGTGTTCTTTTTAATGACACTGAATGTATTGTTTTATCTCCAAACTTTAAGTTAATTGATGAAAGTTAAGTTTTACTTAGAGTTCCTAGAAAGAACAATATGTATAGTGTTGATTTAAAGAACATAGTTCCTAAAGGAGGTTTAACTTGCCTTTTTGCAAAAGCCACATCTGATGAATCTAAACTTTGGCATAGAAGGCTAGGTCACTTAAATTTTAAAACCATGAATAAATTGGTTAAGGGAAATCTTGTAAGAGGTTTACCTTCCAAACTTTTTGAAAATGATCAAACCTGTGTTGCTTGTCAAAAGGGAAAGCAGCACAGAGCCTCTTGTAAGTCCAAAACAGAGAACTCAATCAGTCTTCCTTTACATTTGTTGCATATGGACTTGTTTGGTCCAACATTTGTAAAAAGCCTTATGAAGAAAATGTATTGCCTAGTTGTCACAGATGATTACAGTAGGTTTACATGGGTTTTCTTTCTAGCTACTAAGGATGAGACTAGTGGCATTCTTAAGTCCTTTATAACTGGGATAGAAAATCTAGTAGATCACAAGGTTAAGGTGATTAGATGTGATAATGGAACTGAGTTCAAAAACAGAGAAATGAATTAGTTTTGTAAGATGAAGGGTATTTTGAGACAATTTAGTGTAGCTAGAACTCCTCAACAAAATAGAGTTGCTGAGAGGAGGAATATGACACTAATTGAGGCTGCTAGGACTATGCTAGCTGATTCTAAGTTGCCAACTACTTTTTGGGCAGAAGCAGTTAATACTGCTTGCTATGTGCAAAATAGAGTGTTAGTAGTTAAGCCTCATAACAAGACCCCATATGAACTTTTTATGGTAGAAACACCAACTTTAAAGTTTTATGAAGACCATTTAGTTCCTGTACCATTCATCAATACCATAGTTCACTTAGTTGCAAATTTGAGGGTTAGGCTGATAAAGGTTTCTTGTTGGAATAATCTTTGAATAGTATAGCCTTTGAGTATTTCCAATAGTAGAACGATGGATAGTGGAAGAAAACTTGCATATTAGGTTTAGTGAGAGTACACCTAATGTTGTAGGCAGTGGACCAGATTGGCTATTTGATATTGATGCACTAACAAGAATAATAAATTATGAGCCAATTGTTGCAGGTACACAGTCTAATGTTCTTGCAGGTACAAAAGCAAGTGATAATGCAAGTCAAGCTAGAAAGGAGACAGAACATGTCAAAGATTATATTTTGCTACCATTATGGACTGTTGATCCACCATATTCCCAAGATCCAAAGAGTTCTCATGATGATGGATCTAAACCTTCAAGTGATGATGGAAAGAAGGTTGATGAAGATCCAAGAAAAGAAAGTAAATGTAATGATCAAGAGAAGGAAGATAATATTAACAGCACTAACAATGTTAATGCTGCTGGCACAAATGAAGTTAATGCTGTTGGTGGAAAAACAAGCATTGAACTTCCATTTGATCCAAATATGCATGCTTTGGAAGATTATAGCATATTTGACTTCTCAAAAGATGATGAAGATGATGGTGCAATGGTTGACATAAACAATCTGGATACAACAATCCAAGTCAGTCCTATTCCAACTACAAGAATTTATAAAGATCACCCTCTTGATCAAGTGATTGGAGATTTGCAATCAGCTACACAAATAAGAAAGATGTCAAAGAATTTGGAGGAACATGGGTTTGTTAGTACTATTCAACAAAGAACAAACCATAACGACCTTCAAAATTGCTTGTTTGCTTGCTTTTTATCACAAGAAGAACCCAAAAAGGTAATTCATGCATTGAAGGGTCCAAGCTAGCTAGAGGCTATGCAGGAAGAGCTTCTACAATTCAAGATACAAGAAGTTTGGACTTTAAAAAGGATGAAATGGGAATTATGATAAGAAATAAAGCAAGATTGGTTGCTCAAAGGTACACACAAGAAGAAGTGATTGACTATGATGAAGTCTTTGCCCCTGTTGCAAGAATTGAAGCAATTAGGCTATTTTTAGCTTATGCTTCATTTAAAGATTTTATGGGGTATCAAATGGATGTAAAAAGTGCGTTTCTCTATGGGAAGATTGAAGAAGAGATGTATGTATGTCAACCACTAGGATTTAAAGATTCAGACTTTCCTGATAGAGTATACAAGGTTGAAAAAGCACTGTACGGACTACATTAAGATCCTAGAGCTTGGTATGAAACCTTGTCAACATATCTGTAGGCCAATGGGTTTCAAAGAGGGAAAATTGACAAGACCTTATTCATCAAAAGGTACAAAGGTAATATTTTGTTGGTCTAAGTTTATGTGGATGATATTATCTTTGGTTCAACAAAGATGGAGCTATGCATTGCATTTGAGAAGTTGATGCATGAGAAATTTCAGATGAGTTCTAGGGGAGAACTTACATTCTTCTTGGGATTACAAGTGCAGCAGAAGAGGCATGACATATTTATTAGTCAATATAAATATGTTGCTGGAATTTTAAAGAAATTTGGGTTTACAGAAGTCAAGACTGCAAGCACACCAATGGAAACTCAAAAGCCTCTGCTCAAGGATGAAGATTGTGAAGAAGTGGATGTTCATATGTATAGGTCAATGATTGTTTCATTGATCACTCGAATCGTGTATTCTTACATCTCTCAAGAAACCTCGACTCATGTTTGCTTAGTATGTGCATGGTGCTAGATACCAAGTCATCCTAAGGTCCTTCAACTATTCATCTTGCTGTGAAAAGGATTTTTAGGTACTAAAAAGCTCAACCAAAATTGGGCCTTTGATATCCAAAAGATTCTCCTTTTAATTTGATAGCATACACTGATAGTGATTATGCTGGAGCAAGCTTGGATAGGAAGTCTACAATAGGAGGTTGTTAATTCCTTGGATGTAGATTAATATCATGGCAGTGCAAGAAACAGACAGTGGTTGCAAATTCCATAACAAAAGCTGAGTATGTGGTTGCTTCAAGTTGCTGTGGACAAGTGCTTTGGATTCAGAATCAACTACTTGATTATGGGTACAATTTTATGCATACCAAAATCTTTATTGACAATAACAGTACTATTTGCATAATTAAAAATCTTGTTTTTCATTCAAAAACAAAGCATATAGAGATCAGACATCATTTTATTAGAGATTGCAATGAAAAGAAATTGATTTAAATGGTCAAAATTCATACTGACAAGAATGTTGCAGATTTGCTTACAAAAGCTTTTGATGTAAGTAGATTTCAATATTTGATTGTTAGTATTGGAATGCTAAATCTTTAAAGTCTTTTATCTCTTTATGTTTTTGTAGAGTTTTGTATGAATTAGTATTGTTATTCATGTCATTAAAAGTTTTTGTTGTTAAGTATAATTAATACTACTGGTTATACTTAATACTGCTGAGTTTCTACTATTAGTTATACTTAATACTGCTAGGTATAATTAATACTGTGATAATTGTGAAAATTGATATGGCTTGTGTTTTCTTGGTTTTTGGACTAACATTTTGCAGAATAAGCAAATGAAAAGTGTTAGATTGATGATGGGAATATTGTTTGGAATGGAATTGGAGTTAATGCTGGTGACTCAAAGTTAATGCTGCTAGGCATAACTTACTACTGCTGAGTTACTACTGGTGGGTTGTTGAGGGTATTTTTCATAAATACTTCGATTAAGGGTTTCAATCAATCATTTAATCAATTTCATTCTTTCATATACTCTCTAATTACAAACCCTAACTCAATTTTATTACCCATTATCAAAACCCAACATAAATGGCGACTCTATAGTTTGCAGATACTCATAATATGGTCGCGTTTTTGTCTAAACCCACAGAGAGTGATGGGTTTGAAAAAAATATGGATTTTTTGAATGCACACCCTATAAGGTATGCATTAACGATTAATTCTAATATATATATTAATTAGGCCCTTCCTCTCTATGATGAGGTATGAACAGTTCTGGTCTACTGTCATTGCTAAAACTATCAATGGGGAAGAATAGTTACATGCCCTAGTAGATGGCAAGAAGATAATCATCACTGAATCATCTGTTAGAAGATATCTTCAACTAGCAAATGAGGAAGGTGTTGATTGTTTACCAAATTCTACCATTTTTGAACAACTTACATTGATGGGGTATGAGAAAATTTCACAAAAACTAACTTTTTATAAACCATTCTTTTCCCCACAATGGAAATTTCTAATTCATACTATTTTACAGTGTCTAAGTCCAAAGACTACTGCATGGAATGAGTTTAGTAGTACTATGGCATCTGCCATTATCTGCTTAGCTACAAATCAGAAATTCAACTTTTCAAAATTTATTTTTGATAGTATGATTAGAAACTTGGATAATTTGTCTGGCAAATTTTTGATGTATCCAAGGTTTGTACAAATATTTTTGGACCAACAACTTGATGGGATGCCAACTCATAAGAGAATATATATTGCACCCTCTCACACTAAAAAGATTTTTGGAAATATGAGAAGGGTAGGCAAAGGTTTTTCTGGTAGAGTAACACCTTTATTTCAAACAATGGTGGTACAAAACCAATCACAATTGGGTGAAGGTTCAGCAATTCCAACTGATCCCCATCACACACCCACCTTTATTCAACCATCTACTCAACCTCAAAAGACACAACAACCTAGGAAGCCTAAAAGAAAGGACACTCAGGTACCTCAGCCTAGTGATCCTATTGAAAATGTTGCAGATGAGGCTGTCCATAAGGAGTTGGGTGACAGTTTGGTGAGGGCTGCCACTACTGCTTCTAGCTTAGAAGCAGAGCAAGACATTGGTAACATCAATAAGACCCAATCTAAGGCAACACCTAATGAATCTAGTTCCCAAGGAACTAATTCAGGTGGTGGTCCCAGGTGCCAAGAAACCATGGGGGATACTATTGCTCAAACTAGGTTTGAGAATGTATCTAAACATTCTAATGATTCACTGCTCGCAAGAGGTAACACACTTCGAAGTGATGAGGATAGACTTAAACTTGATGAATTGATGGCACTATGTACCACTTTACAAAACAGGGTTCTTGATTTGGAGAAGACAAAGACCACTCAACATAATGAGATTGCTAGTTTGAAAAAACTCATAAGCTGAAGAGATTATACAAAGTTGGTTTGACTGCTAGGGTAGAATCCTCTGATAATGAAGAAAGTTTGGGTGAGGATGCATCCAAACAGGGGAGGATTGATGCTATTGATGCAGATGAAGAAATTACCCTGGTTAGTGTTCAAAATGTGGATGAAGAGATGTTTGATGTGAATGTTTTAGATGGTGAGGAGGTGTTTGTTGCAGAACAAGAAGTTGCTGCTAATAAGGAAAATGATGAAGTTAATGTTGTTGAAGAAGTAGTTGAAGTTATTAATGCTGCTGGTAATGTAGTTAGTACTGCTGGTGATGCAACAACTGTTAGTGCTGCTACAGAAACTACTGATGATGATGGTGATATTACTTTGGCTCAAGCACTTATAGAAATGAAGAGTACAAAACCCAAGGTAAAATGGGTTGTTATACAAGAGCTAGATAAATCTACACCAACAATATCTTCACAACAATCACAGGACAAAGGTAAAGGAATATTGATAGAACCTGTGAAGCCTATGAAGAGGAAAGATCAAATTAGGCTTGATGAAGAAACTGCTTTAAACTTTCAAGCTAAATTTGATGAAGAAGAAAGACTTGCAAGAGAGAAAGCTGAAAAAGAAGAAGCCAATATTTCCTTGATTGAAACATGTGATGATATACAGGCAAAGATTGATGCTGATCATCAATTGGCTGAAAGATTGCAAGCACAAGAACAAGAAGAGTTATCTATCGAAGAAAAGGCTACATTATTTCAACAACTCTTAGATAAAAGAAGAAAGCATTTTGCAGCTAAAAGAGCAGAAGAGAAAAGAAACAAACCACCAACAAAAGCTCAACAGAGAAAGATAATGTGTAATTACCTAAAGAACATGGAAGGATACAAGCTCAAAGATTTGAAGTTGAAAGAGTTTGATTCTATCCAAGAGATGTTTGATAGAGCATTCATAAGGGTAAATACATTTGAAGACTTTAGAACAGAGTTGGGAGAAATAAGGCAAAGAATAAGTGACAGAAACAAGCAATACAGAAAGGATTACAAAGAAGCAAAAGGTGGAAGATGACAAAGAAACAATAAAGCTTAAACAATTAATGGAAATCATTTCTGATGAAGAAGAAGTAACAATTGATGCTATACCTTTGGTTGTTAAATCTCCAAGTATTCTTGACTAGAAGATTTATAAAGAAGGAAGAAAAAACTATTATCAAATAATGAGAGCTGATGGAAAGTCTCACACGTACATGATCTTTAGTCAAATGCTTAAAAGTTATGACAGGTAAGATTTGGAAGATTTGTACAAGTTGGTAAAAGCTAAATATGAGTCAACAAGACCAGTGGAAGACTTGAATTTGTTGTTATGGGGTGATTTAAAAACAATGTTTGAACCACATGAAGAAGATAATATGGAGGAATCAACAAGCATACAAAGTGTTGGATTGGAAGCTGTATGACTCCTGTAAATCACATTCCTTGAGGATGTAACACATGCGATTTATATGTTGGTAGAAAAGAAGTATCCTCTTGCACCACTTACACTTTCAATGATGTTGGAAAAGAAGCTTATAATTGATTATGAAAGTGAAATGGCTTATCAGCTTCTTAAATTCATCATAAAACAGCTTAAGAAGTAAAGAAATGTTTGGAAGCATCCTCCTGGTGTTGATGAAGCTTTAAATGAAGAAACTTGATGTCACACCCCTAAAATCGGACGGCATTGGAATAGTAATATTGGGGTGCGACTTCAAGGCACAAAGTACAAGTAACAGAAAACGACCTCAAAAGAGACGTTTAAAATAAATTTCTCATTCGATATATTAAAATCAGAGTTTACAAAGGGTCCCAATTATAGTGCAATAGAAAACATTTTGTTTAAAACGTTTGTCGAATGGTACTCAAGTTATTAAGCCTTCAAAAATATATCCGCCGACTCAAATGCTCCCAATGCTCAGAAAACGACACTGCAAAACGTCAACAATAATGTTGGTGAATTCATAGGTTTAAGTAAAAGCAGTATTGAAATAATTTAAGAAATATTTCAAAAGAAAAGTAGCGTTACAAGTTTTTTAAAAGTAATTATTTAGGAACTCCGAATAGTGATTTAAAATAAAATCTAGAAGTATTAAAAGTGGATCACAAGACTTAGGTACTGTGGACTAAGTACTATTTCGAAAGTCCAAACAAGTAATAGTAGACTATGTACGTAATCCATACCGGAACTAGGATTATTTGCGCTAAACCTCATGACATCGAAGCCGTATTCGTAATTATAAGGGAATTGCACCCGAGTTCGTAATTATAAGGGATTTGCACCAGTATTCGTAATTATAAGGGATTTGCACCAGTATTCGTAATTATAAGGGATTTGCACCAGTATTCGTAATTATAAGGGATTTGCACCAGCATTCGTAATTATAAGGGATTTGCACCAGTATTCGTAATTATAAGGGATTTGCACCCGAGTTCGTGGCTCTTAGGCAATAGCATTTTAGAGTAATAATCTGGATAAGCATACAATTTAAAAAACACTTTGTCAAAGTAAAACAACATTTCCAAAATTCACGGTTTCAAATATAGGTATTCAGTGATCTCAAATCATATAGTAAACAAATCAAGCTTTAGTAAAAATAGTCAGGTAACGCTTACGTATAGAAGTCAATAAGTTTATGTAGTAAAGCAAGCACGTATTCTCACCCCGAAAACAGTTTATGAAAACCATTAAAAGAGAAAAGGTGGGGCTATGAACTCACCTTGAGTGAATGAATCAACAAAATAGATCAAAGAGTGAAAATGCGTCATGGACAAGTCCGAGAGCAACCTAATAAAATAAAGGCCAATAAGAACTAAGTACTAATGAAGACAATAGGACCATATATAATTCTATATAGCTACATCACCATCTAATTGTGTTTGTGAAATAATGTTTAAATCACATTTGATAAATAATAATCATGTATTTGAACTCGTAAAATCGCGTAACTAGTTTAATCGCCTTTGTAAAATAATATTTAAAACAAGTATAAATATTATTTAAGTGTTTCAAAAATGTTTCGCAAATTTTTTTATTAAAAACAAACCAACACTATTCACGTCAGGAAATAGTGTCTGGTTTACAAAATATAGATCCGAAAATTATGAAAATCGGCAGGTTTATGTAAAATGTCTTTCCGAACAACTTTGTAGTTTTACATTTCGACTCAATCGGACCCGAAGGCCCTCGAAAATGAGCTTCAGCAGCTGCTGAAGCGTACACAGTTTTTCAGCTTTTATATATAATGTTCGATAACTTTGAAACGTCGTATCTTATTCGTTATAGCTCTGTTTTTAGCGATTCTTTCGAGCACGTTCTCGAAATTAAAATTTCTATTTATTTATGATGTTTTTTAAAAAAAAATATCCCTGATGAACAATAACTTTTATAAAATTATTTTTATAAAAGTATTAATTATCGTAAACTCGTAATTAGCGTATCTCCTTCGTTATAAATCGGTTTTTCGAGTTCTTTATATGCTTGTAATCGTCATGAGACGTAGTATTTTATAAAAACATAAGTGGGCTGTGTAAAATTTTGAACCAAAACAGTCCCTTTAAAATAAATAGGTATTTATGTATATAAACTTGTTTTAATTAGTTTTTATCTTAAATAAAGTACCATAAGTTCTCTATAATACTTGTATCATATGTCTTATGTATTATAAGGTCCATTAGTCCCTTTTTGTCCAAGTCTTGTCCATAATATCAAGTCTTTTACCATACTTTCACTTATTTGCCATAACTTTTAATAAGTAAACTTTTTAACTCATTAACTTTTTATAAACAATCCAACACTTGTGTAATACTTATAATCCCATTATAATCATGTTCTTGTCATCCACATAACATATGAAAAAGTATATAAAACCATGATCACAAGTATAAGTTCATTTTTCGTGTTTAAAAGTATCCTAATGGTGATTTTGCTACATAGAACTCATATGTACATAAAATTATAAATGTAAAGTTATAAAGAGTTTTAGATAACCTTATAATGATGTAATATGATGAATAATAATATCTAAACCCTTGTTTAGATATTTACCCAAGGTTTTCAAGACTTGAAAACCCTAATCCTTCAAAGAAACCCTTACTTAGTTTAAGCCTTAAGAATGCCTAACCAAGCCTTCAAACTTCATGGTATGCCTTAGCTATGATGTAGGTACATGTGTAATTGTTGTAAATAAATTTTTGTATGGATTTGGTGTTGTTTTGGAGTGAGCCGTGGCTAAGGAAGCACAAAGGGGAGAGATTTTTGTGTTATACACTTATACAAATGAGATGTGTGTGTTCTAGTTACTAGTTATGCAAGTATATATATCCTATGACTAGTCAAAGATTGGTCATGGAAGTCCTTAGACAAAGATGAGTGAAACAAGGAGGTCTTTGGTCTTGGTTCCTAAAAGAATAGAACATCCCATGGAATTAAGGAAATATGTTTGTAGACTTGTAATATCTTTGTGTTTTCCTATCTATAACCGGCTATACATATGTATATGTGATGGATACGTGAAAATTTTTTGAGTATTGGGTATATAAGTGGGCATTTGTTGAAGCGTAGAAAAGTTTTGGTGCTTCCGGGTATGCCTAAATGTATTTAATTGCGAAACGTAAACGTTTTACGTAACCAACAAAAATAAAATATAAAAAGTTGATTAATACTTTCGAAAAAAAATAAATATGATTTGCTTATGCTTACGAAAACTTATAAATTCGAGTTGGTATCCGTTACGTTGAATGAAATATTTTTAGCTACCATTTAACTATATATAAGAAATTTAAAAGTAAACCGTTACGAGACTAAAATAAATGGTGGATTAAATAGCGTTGTAAATGACCTGAAAATATGAAATGTTACAGTCTCCTCCTGTTAGAAGAGCCTTGTCCTCAATGCTCAAGTCGCGACACTTAAAGAAAGTACAGGTTTAGAGAAGAGATGCGGAAATATGAGTGGAAAATTAAATTCGACAAAATCTAAGGTGACTACTCTCAGCATGGCATGGTTCTTCCTGAATGCATAGGTAATCAGTCTATGCACCAAATATACATAGATGATTAGATTATGTATATTTGAGGGCCAACGATGAAATGCTCATTCTCGTTAAAATGGTGTGATGTATGAAATGTTATCAAATAGTTTTATAGCGTAATAAAATAATCAATAGAGTGAACGTGAAGTAGCTCATAGGGTGACAACAAAATGATAGTTAAATAGTTTATGATACAGCAGCAAAATGGTTCATAGGTTGACATCGAGATTGTTTGTAAAGCGATAGGTCATAGCAAGTATAAAGAATGTCCGAACGGACGCGTAAAGAATTATTCAATCAACAAAGTGGACGTAAAGAGTCGTGTTCTAAAGGTAGGTGCTCCAAGGTGATACGTATGAGGTGACAAGTTAATTGTCGTACTCCCATCAACTGGAAGGCTTCAAAACGATGGATTACGAAACAACATATGCGATTTAAAAGCATAAGAAGAGTGTTCAACTCGAAGTCGAATGGTAAAATGATCAGTGGAATTGACAAACTACGCCGAATTTCAATATCGTCAAAAGGGAATAAAGTAAAGTCACGTAAATGATCGAAGTTAATCGTAAGAGATCAAGAAGAAATTAGCCCATATGTATAGGTATCCTTATATAATACCAGCATCAACGCTCAAGGAAGTAAATGAGAAATCAGGAAGTACACGAGAATCAGAGTGATCAATATTTATATAACGGACCGATATAAGGTAAATAGTAAGACATCATAAGATAGACGTAAGAGAGCGAAATCATAGCCAAGTATTAAATACTCGTTACAAATGTAATAGAAGTAGAGATGCAAAAGAGAGCATATAAGGAATCAGGGAGCATGCGCGTGCGGATATCGAACAACGGTGAAAGGATCTAAATTTTTTTTGAAAAACGGTTATAGTCTGGTTTTGAAAACGACCTAGTTCTCTACAACCAGTGCTCTGATACCAATCTGTCACACCCCCAAAATCGGACGGCAGCGGAATAGTAACATTGGGGTGCGACTTCAAGGCACAAAGTACAAGTCACAGAAAACGACCTCAAAAGAGACGTTTAAAATAAATTTCTCATTCGATATATTAAAATCAGAGTTTACAAAGGGTCCCAATTATAATGCAATAGAAAACATTTTGTTTAAAACGTTTGTCGAATGATACTCAAGTTATTAAGCCTTTAAAAATATATCCGCGCGACTCAAATGCTCCCAATGCTCAGCTAGCAAAATAATAACCTGAGAAAATACATGCAAAATGTCAACAATAATGTTGGTGAATTCATAGGTTTAAGTAAAAGCAGTATTGAAATAATTTAAGAAATATTTCAGAAGAAAAGTAGCGTTACAGTATTTCAAAGTATTATTTAGGAAATCCGAATAGTGATTTAATAAAATCAAAAAGTATTTAAAAGTGGACCACAAGACTTAAGTAATGGTGGACTAAGTACGTATTCTATAATACCCCGTGTTTTCAAGTCATTGACGACGTCGATAAATCTACTATTTATCTTTTGTATTGTACGCGTTTGCTTTAAATCATAAACGTTAAGTTAAATCGCGTACGCTAAAAATTAGCGTTCAATGTAAACGGGCATCAAACAATTAAGCGTTTACATCAATCAAGTATTAAATAATTATTTTGAGAATAATTATGGTCTTTGTTCATTTTATTTTTATCGGATACGTAAAGTGTATACGTTTCGCGATAAATTAAGTTTAGGCATTCCCGGAACCACAAAAATATTTCTACGCTTCAACAAATACCCACTTTTATACCCAATACCCAAAATTTACTAAATATCATCATATGTTAGCCCACTTGGCCGAATTTTATACAAGAAATAAGCAAGACTTCACAAGTTGCAAGTATACATTTTATATAACAAGACAACACTTACATATTTACTTACACTTTCAAAAGAGCAAGTATAATACTTGCATTTTATTACAAGAAATAAGCTAGATATTTCTTCCTTGATTTCATGGGATCACCTCCATAATAGGGAACACAAGGACACCTAAACATTACCTAAGGCAAGGTGCAAGTATGGAGTTGCAAGACTTATAAGCATGACTAGTGGTTTTGACCACTAGTCACACCTTTATGCCCATGCCGCCCATCCCTCCCCTTCTCTTGGTCATTATGGTCTTTGATTATACACTAGGCTATCTCTTATATTATATATACTTGCAAGTAGTAAGAAAAACAACACATACACTTCAACACTTTACCAAAAATCAAAACCATTCTCCCTTTTCTTCCTTCAAAACCTACGGCATCAAACACCCCTTTTATATAATTTATAGTTTGATTTTACAAGACCATACACACATTCATACATCATTCCTATGATAACCTAAGGTGTTTGCAAGGGTTGGTTAACCATTTACAAGTATTGAAGAAAGTTTTGCAAGATTAGGGTTTTCTAAGAAAACTAGGGTTTTCAAGTGTGCAAGCTTGGGTTTAAAGTCTAAACAAGGGTTTAGCACATATTTTTCATTGTCATCATTCATCACTAAGGTTACCTAAAACCTTTATCTTTTCATTTTCATGATTTTATATGTATATGATGTTCTATATAATGAAATCACCATTTAGGACTTTTAAATATGTAAAAGGGACTTTTACTTGTGATTATGCTATTATTTTTTTTTTTTTTTTTTTTGTTTTTTTTTTGTCCACTTTTTTATATGAATTAGGGATTGATAAAATCATGATATAAGGGGGTTATACGTGTTGTAACTTGTTGGTTAAGTATAAAACATGTATAATGTACAAATCGGGTTTTTAAGGATTACTTTAAGAAAGTTGTGAATTACAAGTATCAATTATGGACTTGTTAACTTGGATATTTAGAACAAACTATGAACTAATGGACTTTATTATATGTAATACATATAATATATATATAGTATAAAAGACTTATGGTAAAATACAAAGTTGAAAAGTTATAAAACAAAAGTTACCATATGAATCAATAAAAGACCTCCCTAACTCACTGTTTTAATTTTCGACATACAACCTATTCACTTTATATTTTTATAAAATAATACGTCTCATGACGATTCCCAAAATGTAAGAAACAACGAAAAACGATTAAAAACGAAGAGGGTTACATAAAATACGATTTACGTTAATACCGTTTTTTAATAAAAATTAACGTTTTATAAAGCAAGTTCTAAATACTTCAAAAACAGAAAGTTTAGTATTTTTCACAGATTGTACATATTTTTAGGATTCCAAAATGATAAGAATCATAATTTTTCAATTTAATAACAAATGAGGTTATAATACGCGAGTTAACACAATCAATACTTTTATAAAAACTATTTTATAAAAAGTTACTATTCATGACAGAAACTTTTATTTTTGTAAACCTCATAAATATATAGAACTTTCAATTACGAGAACGTGCATGAAAGAATCATTAAAACGGAACTATAACGAAGAAAATACGACATTTATGGGTTTTACGATAACAAAAACTATATAAATACATCTAGGGTCTGGTGTGAACAGTAAAGGTTACTATTCACCAGGAGGTCCAAATTATGATAACTCATCCTAATACGAAAGCATGGACATAAGAAACGTCAAAATCGGGCTTAAAACGCGAAAGTTATGCCAGTTTTACTGAAACTATAATTATAAATGTTTTCACTCTATAACAACGATTTCTAAATTATAAATAGACAGTGATGAAGCTATATAGAATTATATGTGGTTATCAAAGTACTATATTACTAGGGAGTTTCATAATGAGGCCTCTTCTTCGAGTGGCGTTATCGCCGAGTTGCTGCTGGATTTACGATTTAAAGTGTCTTAGCTCCTCATACGTCACTACATGACCTCTTAAATTATGATAGCCCGAACGATAGTATGATGTAACTAACATAGACTTGTATATGATGTTAGTTAATCAAAGCGATTATGCTTAACACCATAATTTAAATAGTATGCTTCTGAACGATTTTGACGACGCATTATCTGTGATATTCTTGTTATTCGCTCACTCAAGGTGAGTTCATAGCCCCATGTTTTACATGCTTTTGTTTTATAAGTTTTTGGGGTGAGAAAAATGCAATGTTTTACAACTGGACACAAGTGGTTAAGTTTCATATTATGATTACGTGTTGCCTAAGTAGCGATAACTCATTCTGAGCCCATTATCATGAACTATCAATTACTGGACTGTGAGCGCGAATGTTATGAATAGATCTATTGGGATTGACATCCCCATTTGGGTGATTAGCTATCACTAGGAAAACGAACGTATACCATGTCGAACATAGGATGTTGCGGGTTAGAACATCATCACGGGCAATGTAGGCCATTTATATGGTATTCATTTATGTCAAGCTTCAATGTCATGAGCTTAGAGCAACGTAATTACATTTATATGATGTCTGCATCTGTTGCATTATCATACACTTGGGAAATCTTATGGTCCTACAATATACGATTTATCAAACCTATGAATTCACCAACATTATTGTTGACGTTTTAAAGCAATGTTTTTTAGGGGATCAGTAAGCACGAGGTGCAAGGGATACATTGGTGGTTTTGATTTGGATATCATTGCATTAAAGATTTTGTCGCATTACATTTTGTATAACTGTTTTGGGCTAGAAATCTTTGTATTTTGAACAAGTGGACAAGTGAAGCTTCGGCTTATGTAACAAATACTTTGTTAATTCCAATGTATCAGTTTTAAACGACTTTTTGGTCGTTCTATATACATCTTGTGTTATTGATCTATGAAGTAACACGCCCCGGACCCTTATTCCGCTGTGACCCAATTTGGAGGTGTTACAGATTGGTATCAGAGCCAAGGTTATAGAGAACCAGGTCAAATGTTTTTGCTGGACTATAACCGTTTTCAAACATCGAATTCATACAAAGGGGTTTTACACGGGACATACACATGTGCATACATTCATGCATACACTACTTGTTGCATTAGTTAGTTATACTAAATGCATTCATAATTGATATACGTGTTTATATTATAGTACGTATATTACTACGAGGGTCTTGCTTATATATACAAAGAGGTGTTTACATTCTTTCATACATACTCTACAATTATTTATATAAGGATTATTTATATAAATACTAGAACACTTCTTAAGGCAAGGTAGTATTATAAACTTGTAGGTCCTAAAGATTATCAAACATTACTTTACCTTACACGATGCCATCATTTATTTATTCCATGAGTGCATATTCATTTTTACCATACACCATCTTACATCACGTTTGTCATCCATACTGCACGCATCTTGCATGGTTTCATATAAAGATGATTTATATAAACTTTTGCTCGTGCAGGTTATGGATGCACCCACTATTCCCGTCTCTGTTGATTCCTTTGAGGGAAATTTCAGAGATGCACCCGCGGCTGCAGATGCTTTTCCTACAGTGACTATTGTTGCGATACTAGCCAGTCTTGGGGAGGCTATTCGAGGTATTCATGAGTATTTGCAAGGGGTGCCCGTCGAAGAGGACATCAGTACATTAAGGTTCAGGATGAGTATGATTGAAGCAGAGAATGCTTCTCTACGTGGTAAGATTAGGACCATGGAGGCTATTGAGACGGTTACTCGTAGCTAAGAGAGGAGGACTCGTAGGGAGGTAGAGCAACAGTTGGCTTCAATTCAGAAGTCACAGCGCCAGGACCGAGAGAACTTCAGGAAGCTCCAGGAGCTAGTCACCAGTCATCTCGGGCGTCACCTATAGACACCTTAGATGACACGTATTAATGCCCTAGGTTAACCATTCTCTATCATATTGTTACAAATATCTATATAGCCTGTTAAGTTTTATATGGGTTACACCCAGCTAGCCAGGCGGTAATAGATCTTTATTTTGATTAGCTATCCAGTATGGATCTTTTGTCTTTTGTCTAGCTATGTTGTATAGCCTACTAAGTATTACGGGTTCAATCCCGGCTAGTAAGGCATTAGGTTGTTATGTTTATTTTGTAACCTAATCGTTATGATCATTTTGTATCAGAACCATTCATGTATGTTTTCCAATTTATATATGGAATGGTTGTATTATGTCACGTCTGTAATCGAATTTGTTTATGAATGAATATCGATTTGGTTATATCATTGTTGATTACAATTCAGTTGTATAATTCACTGTGTGATATGATCACACTTTATTTATCATGTATATGTCATGTCATGGTTATGATTTTATGAAATATAACGGGTATTGTATTTTCTTGTGATTAAAGAAAATGGCACCAAAACGAACCACAAGGTCAACACCGGTCACAAAACCCCCAGCCCCAACAACAACCCGCACCACATCGGTCACTAATGCCAACTTCAGGCAATGATTAACCAAGGTGTCACTGCCGCTTTGGCAGCACGAGATGCAAACAGGAATGGCGATGACAGTCACACTTCAGGAGGAACAGGTGGCAGAAGGACTGAACGCATTGTTCAAGAATACACTTACCAAGACTTTATGAAGTGCAAACCTCTATATTTCAAAGGCACTGAGGGAGTTGTCGAATTAACTCAATGGTTCAAAAGGATGGAGACTGTTTTCCGCATAAGCAACTGCTCTGTGGAAAATTAGATTAAGTTTTCCACTTGTACTATTCTAGCATGTTGCTCTAACATGGTGAATTCCCATGTTTTAACTGTACATCATGATGTTTTGCAATGCAATGACATGGGCCGATCTGAGAAAGAAAATGACTGACCAAGTACTATCCAAGGAACGAATGAAAAAGCACGAGGCTGAATATGGAATATAAAAGTGAAGGGTCTACTGATGTGATTGGGTACAACCCACGTTTTCCAGGAACTAGACTACTGTGTTAGGATGTATATCCTGAGAGTCCTTGACAAGATTAAAGGTACGTCGCGGAATTACCCGACTGATCCATGGAAATATTGTCGCATCAAGCCGAAAACCAAGCAAGGCAGTATAAATGGCCACTGAATTTTATGGATAAGAAAGTCAGCACCATTGCTGAACGACAGCTGAAGAACATAAAGGAAGTTTAAAAACACGTTCCCGAAACCAGTCAAAACCAACAACCACAGAACAAAGAGACAGAACACTGCAGAGCCCATACTACAGAGACTTGTGAAAGAACCATATGGGGAATCTAAAACCTATGCGCTAAAGTGAAACTAACACCACGACGGTCCGTGCTCCAACAAATGCCACAAAATGCAACAAATTGGGACCATTTTGCTCGTGCCGGACTGTAGGAGTGCGGGAAATGCCAACAATGCTAACAATCAGAGGGGCACTAAGGGACATGGCCGAAACCTACTGCTTCGAGTGTGGAGTCAGGACACCTTCAGGATGAATGCCCAAGCTAAAGAAACAACAAAACCGAGAAATCAAGTTGGTAAAAAGAACAGGGATCCAGCCAAAGTTGTAGTGGTGGGGTAGGACATAATGCATGGACAAATCCCAATTCAATATGTGACGGGTACATTCCTTCCTCAACAACCGCTATGCTTCTATATCATTTGATACTGGTGCGAAGGAAGTTTTTGTTTACCCTGCATTCTAGTTTCCCAAATGTATAACAACACCATCTACCTTAGATCACTATTATTGAGATTGTCGAACTAGCAATGACGGGAGATCAAATGGGTTAAACACACTTCCTTAGGGGTTGCACATTAAATCTCCTGAACCACCCATTCAACATAAATTTAATGCCCGTAGAACTTGGTAGTTTCAATGCTATAATCGGTATGGATTGGTTGGCGAAGTACCAAGCGGTCATTCTGTGTGCCGAGAAGATTGTTCGCATCCCCTGGGGAAATGAAACCTTAATCATACACAGTGACGGAAGTAACCAGGGAAATGTGACACGATTAAAACATCAATTCGTTAACGCACTACAACGCAAGAATACATGGCAAAAAGGATTTCCTATCTTTTTGGGCACATGTCACTGAAAAGGAAGGTTAAGACAATCCAGGCAGAGAAACGACTTGAGGACTAGTGCAATAGTTTCGAGACATTCTGAAGTATTTCCTAGGACTTTGCGGTCTTCCTCTGACTCGACAAGTGGAGTTCAAATTGATTTGGTACTGGTTGTTGCACCTGTAGCACGGGGCACCTTATCGATTGGCGCCTTCCGAAAATGAAAGTGTTACGTAGCAACTTAAAGAGCTGCCGACAAAGGCTTATAAGACCCAGTTCCTCACCCTGGGGAGGGCCCCTTCCCGCGTCCTATTTTGTCAAAGAAGGATGGATCATTCCGGATGTGCATTGACTATCGGGAATTAAACAAACTGACAGTGAAGAACCGTTATCCACTCCCCAGAATTGATGGATTATTTGATCAACTTAAGGGTTCCGAGGTGTCTACTCGAAGATCGACCCTAAGGTCAGGTTATCACCAACTGAGGGTTCGAGAAGAAGACATTCCGAAAACCGCGGTTCAGGACACGTACGGCCATTATTTAATATCAAGAAAGCCATCTTTGGTTTGACTAAACGCACCTGCCAGTATTCATAGACCTTATGAAGCGGGTAGGCAAACCATATTTGAATAAATTCTTGATTGTCTTTATTTACGATATTCTAATATATTTAAAGAACAAGCAAGAACACAAAGATCATCTTAAGCTAATCTTAGAATTGCTTAAGAAAGAGGAGTTGTATGCCAAATTTTCCAAGTGTGAATTTTGGATTCCTAAAGTATAGTTCCTTGGTTACGTGATTGATAATGAGGGCATTCACGTGGATCTTGCCAAGATCGATTCCATTAAAGATTGGGCATCTCCTAAGTCACCAATGAAGATTTGTCAATTTTTAGGTCTTGCTAGGTATTATCGAAGATTCATTGAAGGGTTTTCAAAGATCGCCAAACCAATGACTAAGCTTACTTAGAAGAAGGTCAAGTTTGAGTGGGGTGATAAAAAAGAAGCAGCTTTTCAACTGTTAAAGCAGAAGTTGTGCAGTGCACCAATCCTGGCCTTACCTGAAGGAAGCAAAGATTTTATCGCATACTGCGATGCTTCAAAGAAGGGGTTGGCATTGTGTTAATGCAAAGAGAAAAGGTGATTGCTTATGCATTACGCCAACTGAAATCCACGAGAAGAATTATACGACTCATGATTTGGAACTTGGAGCAGTATGTTTGCCCAAGATTGGAAGGCACTAACCTGTATGGAACCAAGAGCAACGGTATCACTGATCATAAGAGCTACAACACATTCTTAATCAGAAAGAGTTGAACATGAGGCAACGTCGTTGGTTGAAGTTACTCAGTGATTACGATTGTGAGATTCGTTATCACCTGGGAAAGGCAAACGTTGTTGCTGATGCTTTAAGCAGGAAGGAGAGAGATCAACCATTAAGAGTTCGAGCCTTAGTCATGACTATTGGCTTGGATCTTCCCAAACAAATCTTGAATGCTTAGACTGAAGCACGAAAACCAGAGAACATCAAGAACAAAGATGTTGGAGGAATGTTGGTTGAAAACGCTAAAAATCCAGAGGCGATTAGGACGGAAAAGTTGGAACCTCGTGCGGATGGAACTCTATGCCTCAATGGCAGGAGTTGGCTACCCTGTTATGGCGATTTTGGACTGTGATCATGCACGAGTCCCACAAGTCAAAATACTCCTATTCAAACCGGTTCCGAACAAGAATGTTACGCAAGATATGAAGAAGCTATATTGGTGGCCCAATATGAAATCCGACATCGCCACCTATGTTAGCAAGTGTTTGACCTGTGCTAAGGTCTAGGCCGAACATCAAAGACCATCAGGATTGTTGGTACAACCCAAGATACCTGAATGGAAATGGGACAACATCACTATGGATTTTGTTACTAAGCTTCCTAAGACATCGCAAGGCTACGACACCATTTGGGTGATTGTTGACCGACTCACTAAGTCTGCAATTTTCACACCAATGAGAGAGACTGATCCTATGGATAAACTTGCAAGAATATACCTAAAGGAGGTTGTCACGAGGCATGGAATACCTGTTTCAATCATTTGTGATCACGACCCGAG
This sequence comes from Tanacetum coccineum, assembly GCA_026074375.1. Classification (NCBI taxonomy): domain Eukaryota; kingdom Viridiplantae; phylum Streptophyta; class Magnoliopsida; order Asterales; family Asteraceae; genus Tanacetum; species Tanacetum coccineum. The sequence goes on along the minus strand of BQNB010005294.1, from coordinate 47,815 downwards.
GTTCGCATCCAATTTTTGGAGGTCACTTCAGAATGCTTTAGGTACTAACTTGGATATGAGTACTGCATACCATCCACAAACAGACGGACAAAGCGAGAGGACTATTCAAACTCTCGAGGATATGTTGCGTGCTTGTACAATCGACTTTGGAAAGGGTATGGTAACAAATTGCCATAATAAGTCCGAGTTTCTCAATAGCAATAGCTATCACGCTAGCATCAAGGCCGCACCATTCGAAGCACTTTATGGTCGAAAGTGTCGTTCACCTGTTTGTTGGACCGAAGTTGGAGAAGCTCAAATCCTTGGTCCAGAACTAATTCAAGAGACGACTGAGAAAATCATCCAAATCAAGAAAAGGATGCAAGCCGCTCGTGATCGACAGAAGAGTTACGCCGATCTAAAGCGTAAACCGATGGAATTCCAAGTCGGGGATAAAGTTATGCTTAAAGTTTCGCCTTGGAAAGGGGTCGTACGTTTTGGCAAACGGGGGAAGTTAAACCCCATGTATGTTGGACCTTTCAAGGTATTAGAAAAGGTTGGAGAGGTTGCTTACAAGCTCGAGCTTCCAGAAGAGTTAAGCAGGGTTCACAATACATTTCATGTATCCAATTTGAAAAAGTGCTATGCCGACGAACCGTTAGCCGTTCCGTTGGATGGACTTCATTTTGATGACAAGCTTCAATTTGTTGAGGAACCCGTTGAGATCCTGGACCATGAAGTTAAACGGTTGAAGCGAAGCCGCATTCCATTAGTCAAGGTTCGATGGAACTCCAAGCGAGGTCCTAAGTTTACGTGGGAACGCGAGGATCAATTCCAGAAGAAATACCCACATCTGTTCACAAAGACCGCACCGTCGTCAAGTGCTGCATCGTAAGCCTTGAGGACAAGGCTCGTTTAACGGGGGAAGTCTATAACACCCCGTGTTTCAAGTCATTGACGATGTCGATAAATCTACTATTTATCTTTTGTATTGTACGCGTTTGCTTTAAATCATAAACGTTAAGTTAAATCGCGTACGCTAAAAATTAGCGTTCAATGTAAACGGGCATCAAACAATTAAGCGTTTACATCAATCAAGTATTAAATAATTATTTTGAGAATAATTATGGTCTTTGTTCATTTTATTTTTATCGGATACGTAAAGTGTATACGTTTCGCGATAAATTAAGTTTAGGCATTCCCCGGTAACCACAACAAAAATTCTACCTTCAACAACTACACACTTTTATACCCTATACCCAAATTTACTAATATCGCTCATATGTTAGCCCCACTTGCCGAATTATATACAAGAAATAACCAAGACTTCACAAGTTGCAAAGTATACAAATTATATCACTAACAACACTTCCATATTACTTACACTTTCAAAAGAGCAAGTATAATACTTGCATTTTATTACAAGAAATAAGCCTAGATATTTCTTCCTTGATTTCATGGGATCACCTCCATAATAAGGAACACAAGGACACCTAAACATTACCTAAGGCAAGGTGCAAGTATGGAGTTGCAAGACTTATAAGCATAACTAATGGTTTTGACCACTAGTCACACCTTTATGCCTATGCCGCCCATCCCTCCCCTTCTCTTGGTCATTATGGTCTTTGATTATACACTAGGCTATCTCTTATATTATATATACTTGCAAGTAGTAAGAAAAACAACACATACACTTCAACACTTTTAAACCAAAAATCAAAACCATCTCCTTTTCTTTCCTACAAACCTACGCATCAAACACAACCTTTTAATAATTTATAGTTGATTTACAAGACCTTACACAACAATATCATATCATCATTACTATGATAACCTAAGGTGTTTGAAAGGGTTGGTTAACCATTTATAAGTATTGAAGAAAGTTTTGTAAGATTAGGGTTTTCTAAGAAAACTAGGGTTTTCAAGGGTGCAAGCTTGGGTTTAAAGTCTAAACAAGGGTTTAACACATATTTTTCATTGTCATCATTCATCACTAAGGTTACCTAAAACCTTTTATATTTTTCATTTTCATGATTTATTGTATACAGATGTTTCTATAGATTGAAATCACCAGTATTAAGGACTTTTAAATATGTAAAGGGATTTTTTACTTGTGATTATGCTTTTTGTAACCTTTTTATATAATAATTAGGTTGATAATTCATAATATAAGGGGGTTATAAGTGTGTAACTTGTTGGATAAGTAACAAACATGTATATGTACAAATTAAGTTTTTTAAAGGATTACTTAAGAAAGTTTGATTAAAAGTATCATTCTGGACTTGTTAAACATGAATTTAGACAAAGATATGAACTAATGGACTTAATATATGTAATACATATAAAAATTTAAAATATTTTAACGTTATAAAAGACTTATGTAAAATCCAAAGTTTTAAAGTTATAGAAACAAAGTTACATATGGAAATCAAGGAAAAGACATCCTAAATCCTTGTTTTACTTCGACATACAACCTGTTAATTTATATTTTTTTATAAAATAATACGTCTCATGACGATCCAAAAAGGTAAGAAACTCGAAAAACGGATTAATAACGAAGAGGTTACGATAAAAATACGATTTACGTTAATACCGGTTTTATAAAATAAACTTTATAAAGCAAGTTAAAAATACGTCAAAAACAGAAAGTTAGTATTTTTAACAGATTTGTACATATATTTAGGATTTCCAAAAATGATAAGAAAATCGAATTTTATCAATTAATAACGAAGGAGTTATGAATTACGCGAGTTTACGACAATAAATACTTTTATAAAACTATTTTTTTAAAAGTTACTATTCATGACAGAAACTTTTATTTTTGTAAACCTCATAAATATATAGAACTTTCAATTATAAGAACGTGAATGAAAGAATCGTTAAAAACAGAACTATAACGAAGAAAATACGACATTTACGGGTTTTACGATAACAAAAACTATATAAATACATCTAGGGTCTGGTGTGAACAGTAAAAGTTACTGTTCACCAGGAGGTCCAAATTATGATAACTCGTCCTAATACGAAAGCGTGGGCATAAGAAACGTCAAAATCGGGCTTAAAACGCGAAAGTTATGCCAGTTTTACTAAAACTGTAATTATAAACGTTTTCACTCTATAACAACGATTTCTAAATTTCAAATAGACGGTGATGAAGCTATATAGAATTATATGTGGTTATCAAAGTACTATATTACTAGGGAGTTTCATAATGAGGCCTCTTCGGGGTGGCGTTTCGACGAGTTGTTGGATTTACGATTTAAAGTGTCCTAGCTGCTCGTACGTCACTACATGACCTCTTAAATTATGATTGCCCGAATGATAGTATGATTTTAACTAACATAGACTTGTATATGATGTTAGTTAATCAAAGCGATTAGTGCTTATACGACCTATGTTCATTTAGGTTGCATTCGATCATTTACGTGACGCGTTATCTGTGATATTTGGATTATCGATAACTCAAGGTGAGTTCATAGCCCCACATTTTTACGATTTCAACGATTTATAACTTTGGGGTGGAAACATGCTTTGTTTTGTAAATTGGACGTAAGTTTATATTTTATATTGCTTATGTGTTTACCTAAGTAGCGATAACCCAAGTTGAGCCCATTATCATGAACTGTCAAATTACTAGACTGTGAGCTCGGAAAGTTAGAATAGAACTAGATGGGATTGACATCCCCGTTCGGGTGATTAGCTATCACTGGGCAAACGAACGTATACCATGTCGAACATAGGATGTTGCGGGTTAGAACATCAACACGGGCAATGTAGGCCATTTATATGGTATTCATTTATGTCGAGCTTCAGTGTCATGAGCTTAGGGGAATGTAATTACATTTATATGATATCTGCATCTGTTACATTATCATACACTTTGGAAATCTTATGGTCCTACAATATACGATTTATAAAAACCTATGAATACACCAACATTATTGTTGACTGTTTTAAAGCACGTTTTTCCAGGGATCAGTAAGCACGACGTGCAAGGGATACATTGGGGTTTTGATTTGGATATCATCATTAAAATTTTGTCGCATTACATTTTTATAACTGTAATGGGCTAGAAATCTTTGGTATTTTGAACAATGGACAAGTGAAGATTCGGCTTTATGTAAACAAATACTTCTGTTAAATTCCAATTTATCATTTAAACGACTTTTGTCGTTCTATATACATCATGTGTTATTGATCTATGAAGAAACACGCCCCGGACCCTTATTCCGCTGCGACCCAATTGGGGGTGATTTAAAGATTGGTATCAAGAGCCAAGGTTATAGAGAACCAGGTCAAATTTTTTTGCTGGACTAAAACCCGTTTTGCAACATCGAATTCCATACAAGGGGTTTTTATACACAGACATACAAATGTGCATACATTCATGCATACACTACATGTTGCATTAGTTAGTCCATACAAAATGCATTCATAATAGTAAACGTGGTTTATATTAATAGTACGTAATTACTACGATGGTCGTTTGCTTATATATACAAAGATGATTATACATCCTTACATACATACTCTACAACATATTTATTTAATATAAAATTTTTATTTTTTTTTTTATTTATTATTTATAATTTTTTTAATAAATACTAGAACACTTCTTATGGCAATGTAGTATTATTAAATTGTTAGGTCCTAAAGATATCAAAATTACTTTACCTACACATGCCATCATTCATTTATTCATAGCGCATATTCATTTTTTACCAAACACCATCTTACATCACGTTTATCATTCATACTGTACGCATCTTGCATGGTTTCATATAAAGATGATTTATATAAACTTTGCTCGTGCAGGTTATGGATGCACCCACTATCCCTGTCTCTGTTGATTCCTCTGAGGGAAATTTCGGAGATGCACCCGCTGCTGCAGATGCTTTTCCTACAGTGACTATTGTCGCGATACTAGCCAGTCTTGGGGAGGCTATTCGAGGCATTCATGAGTATTTGCAAGGGGTGCCCGTCGAAGAGGACATGAGTACATTAAGGTTCAGGATGAGTATGATTGAATGCAGAGAATGCTTCTCTACGTGGTAAGATTTGGACCATGGAGGCTATCGAGACGGTTACTCGTAGCCAAGAGAGGAGGACTCGTAGGGAGGTGGAGCAACAGTTGGCTTCAATTCAGAAGTCACAGCGCCAGGACCGAGAGAACTTCAGGAAGCTCCAGGAGCTAGTCACCAGTCATCTCGGGCGTCACCCATAGACACCTTAGAGGACACTGGTAGTAGTGCCTAGGGTTACCTCTCTTATGCATATTTTGTAGCTATACTATATAGCCTGTTAAGTTTTTATAGGTTACTCCCAGCTAGCAGGCGGTATAGATCTTTTGTCTTTTGTTCAGCTATGTTATATAGCCTACTAAGTATTACGGGTAACTCCCGCAGTATGGCTTTAGGTTGTATATATTCTTTTATCTTGTAACCTAATCGAGGTGAATCATTTTTGTATCTGTACCAATCATGTAAGTTTTCCAGTTATATATGGAATAGTGGTATTTATGTCATGGTCTAAAATCGAATTGTTTGTGAATAATGTCGATTGGTTATATCATTGTCGATTACAATTCAGCTGAATAATTCACTAAGAGATGTTATCACACTTATTTATCATTTATTGTAATGTCATGGTTATGATTTTAACGAAATCAAACATGGTATTGTATTTTCTTGTGATTGAAGAAAATGGCACCAAAATGACCACAAGGTCAACACCTTTCACACACCCCAGCCCCAACAGCAACCCCCACCACATCGGTCACTAATGCCCAACTTCAGGCAATGCTGACTAAGGTTGTCACTGCCCGCTTTGGGGGGGGGGGGGCAGAACGTGAGCAAACAGAATGGCGATGACAGCCACACTCGGAACAGGCGGCAAATACTGAACGCTTTGTTCAAGAATGCCACTTACCAAACTTTATGAAGTGCAAACCTCAATATTTCAAATGCATTGAGGGAGTTGTTGAATTAACCAATGGTTCAGAAAGGATGGAGCCTGTTTTCCGCATAAGCACTCTCTATGAAAATCAATTACATTTTTCCACTTGTACTCTTCCTAGCATACTCTACAATGGTGTAATTCCCATGTTTTGACTGTCAGTCATGATTTTTGCATATGCAATGACATGGGCCGATCTGAGAAGAAAATGACTGACCAAACTGTCCAAGGAACGAGATGAAAAAGCTCGAGGGCTGAATTTGTGGAATTTTAAAAGTGAATGGTACTGATGTATTGGGTACAACCAAACGTTTTTCCAGGAACTAGCACTACTGTGTGTTAGGATGTTTCCTGAGGAGTCTGACAAGATTGAAAGGTACGTCGGCGGATTGCCCGACATGATCCATGGAAATATTGTAGCATCAAAGCCGAAAACCATGCAAGAGGCTGTTGAAATGGCCACTGAACTAATGGATAAGAAAGTCAGCACCATTGCTGAAAGACAGGCTGAGAACAAAAGGAAGTTTGAAAACACTTCCCGAAACAATCAAAACCAACAACAATAGAACAAGAGACAGAACACTGGCAGGGCCTATACTGCAGGCAGCTTACAGCAGGGATGGTGAACAGAAGGTCAAACTGGGGATTAAACCCCTAATGCGCTAATGCATACTATCACCACGACGGTCCCTTGTGCTCCAAAATGCCACAAATAACAACAAAGTTTACCCATTTTGCATCGGTACTGTAGGTGCGGGAAGTGCCAACAATGCTAACAATCAGAGGGGCACTGGGACAGGCTAAAAACCTACTTGCTTCGAGTGTGGAGTTCAAGGACACTTCAAGATGGACTATCCAAAGCTAAAGAACAACAACAACAACCGTGGTAATCAGGTTAGAAATGCCAATGCTCCAGCGAAGGTGTGATGCGGTAGTGCCATGTAGGACAAACTAAGACTTCAATGTCGTGACGGTACGTCCCTTACTTAACAACGCTATGCTTCTATATTATTTGATACTGTTGCCGATAGGAGTTTTGTGTCTACTGCATTTAGTTCCCAAATGGATAACACACATATACCTTCAGATCACTATTATGATGTCGAACTAGCTGACGGGAGGATAATTGGGTTAAACACTATCCTTAGGGGTTGCACATTAAATCTCCTAAACCACCCATTCAACATAAATTTAATGCTCGTAGAACTTGGTAGTTTTGACGCTATAAATTGGTGGTATGGATTGGTTGGCGAAGTACCAAGCAATCATTATGTGTGCCGAGAAGATTGTTCGTATCCCCTGGGGAAATGAAACATTAATTGTTCACGGTGATAGAAGCAACCGGGGACACAAGGCTCGTCTGCACATTATCTCGTACTCCAAAACACAAGAATAACATGCTAAAGATGCTTATAGTCTTTTGGCACAATGATCACTTACAAATTATGTTGAAGACAAGTCGTAGAAGAAGCGACTTGAGATGTACCAATAGTTTCGAGATTTTCCTGAAGTCTTTCCGCGTGGACTTGCCCGGACTCTCCGACCCTCGACAAGTGTAATTCCAAATCGATTTGATACCTGGTGCTGCACCCGTAGCTCGGGCGCCTTATCGATTGGCACCTTCTGAAATGAAAGAGTTGTCAGAGCAACTAAAAGAACTATCTGACAAAGGCTTTATAAGACCTAGTTCCTCACCCTGGGGAGCTCCGATCTTGTTTGTCAAAAGAAAGACCGTATCATTCTAGATGTGCATTAATTATCGTGAATTGAACAAGCTAACGGTGAAGACCGATATCCGCTCCCTAGAATTGATGGATTTTATTTTATCACTTAAATGGGTTAAGATGTCTACTCGAAGATCGACCTAAGGTCAGGGTAAATCCACCACAGATGGTTCGAGAAGAAGACATTCCCAAAAACCGCTTTCAGAACCTCGTTTGGCCATTATGAATATCAAGAATATGCCTTTTTGTTTGACAAACTGTACCTGCCCGTAATCAAGGACCTTATGAATCGGTGTTCAAACCATATTTGGATAAATTCATGATTGTCTTTATTGACGATATTCTGATATATTCAAAGAACAAGCAAGAGCACGAAGAGCACCTTAAGCTAATCTTAGAATTGCTTAAGAAAGAGGAGTTGTATGCCAAATTTTCCAAGTGTGAATTTTGGATTCCCAAAGTACAGTTCCTTTCACGTGATTGATAGTAAGGGCATTCATGTGGATCCCGCCAAGATCTGAATCCATTAAAGATTGGGCATCTCCTAAGTCGCCAACGGAGATTCGTCAATTTTTAGGTCTTGCTGGGTATTATCGAAGATTCATTGAAGGGTTTTCGAAGATCGCCAAACCAATGACCAAGCTCACCCAGAAGAAGGTCAAGTTTGAGTGGGGTGATAAACAAGAAGCAGCTTTTCAACTGTTGAAGCAGAAGTTGTGCAGTGCACCAATCCTTTCCTTACCTGAAGGAAGCAAATATTTTATCGCATACTACGATGCTTCAAAGAAGGTTTTGCGCAGAGATAATGCAAATAGAAAAGGTGTTGCTATCATCACGCCAACTGGAAGATTCAAGAGAAGAACAAAACGACTCATGATTAGGAACTTGGGAGCAGAAGTTTTCGCTCTCAAGATTTGGAGGCACTACCTGTATAGAACCAAGTGCACGGTGTTCACTGATCATAAGAGCCTATAACACATCCTTAATCAGAAAGACTTGAACATGAGGCAACGTCGATTGGTTGGAGTTGCTCAGTGATTACGGATTGTGAGATTCGTTTATCACCCGGGAAAAGCAAACGTTGTTGCAGATGCACCCTAAGCAGGAAGGAGAGAGATCATCCATTAAGAGTTCGAGCCTTAGGTCATGACATTTGCTTGGATCTGTACGCAAATAAATCATGAATTCTCAGACTAAAGCACGAAAACCAGAGAACATCAAGAACGAAGATGATGGAGGAATGTTAGCTGAAAACGCTAAAAATCCAGAGGCGATTAGGACGGAAAAGTTGGAACCCCGTGCGGATGGAACTCTATGCCTCAATGGCAGGAGTTGGCTACCCTGTTATGGCGATTTGCGGACTGTGATCATGCACGAGTCCCACAAATCAAAAATATCTAATAAATCCGGGGTTCCTGACAAGATGACCAAGGATATGAAGATGCTATATTGGTGGCCCAATATGAAAGCCGACATCGCCACCTATGTTAGCAAGTGTTTGACATGTGCTAGGGTCAAGGCCGAACATCAAAGGCCATCAGGATTTTTAGTACAGCCCAAGATACCTTAATGGAAATAGGACAACATCACTATGGATTTTGTCACTAAGCTCCCTAAGACGTCGCAAGGCTACGACACCATTTGGGTATTGTTGACCGTGTACTCCACTAAGTCAGCAATTTTCACACCAATAGAGAGAGACTGATTTCTATGGATAACTTTAAGATAATACCTAAAGGAGGTTGGTCACGAGGCATGGAATACCTATTAAAATCATTTGAGATCGCGACCCGAGTCGCATCCAACTTCTGAGGACACTTCAGAATGCTTTTAGGAACTAACTTGATATGAGAACTGCATACCATCCACAAACATACGACCAAAGCGAGAGGAAACTATTCAAACTCTCGAGGAATATGTTTCGTGCTTGTGCAATCGACTTTGGAAAGGGTTAGGGTTAACCAATTGCCATTAAGTCGCTATCTCATATAACAAATCAATCACTCTAGCATCAAGCGCACATTGATCACTTTATGGGCGAAAGTGTCGCTCACTGTTTGTTGACCGAAGTTGGAGAAGCTCCACTCACTACCTAAATCCTTTTCCCAGAACAAATTCAAGATCCGACTAAGAAAATTCACCAAATAAACAAGAGGATCAAGCCGCCCGTGATATGACGAAAGAGTTTACCTGATCTGAAGCGGTAAAACCATGGAATTTCAAGTCGAGGATAAAGTTATCTTAAGTTTTCGCCTTGGGGAAAGGGGCTCGTACGTTTTGGCAACGTTGTAAGTTAAACCGCCCCCCCCGTGATGTTAGACCTTTTCAAAGTGTTAGAAAAGGTTGGAGAGGTTTTGCTTACAAGCCACGAGCTTCCAAAGAGTAAGCGGTGTCACAATACTTTTCATGTATCAAATCTGAAAAAATGCAATGCCGACGAACCGTTAGCTGTTCCGTTGGATGACTTCAATTTGATGACAAGCTTCCATTTGTTTGAGGAACCTGACTCATGAGATCAGGATCCGTGAAGTTTAAATGGTTGAAGCGAAGCCGCATTCCAATAGTCAAGGTTCGATGGAACTCCAAGCTAGGTCCTGATTTACGTTGGGAACGCTAGGATCAATTCTTAAGAAATACCCACATCTGTACAAAATGACCGCAATACCGTCGTCAAGTGCCTGCATCGTAAGCTTGGGACAAGGCACGTTTAACGGGGAAGTCTATAACACCCCTGTTTTCATCATGACGACGTCTATAAATCTACAATTTATTTTTAGTGTTGTACGCGTTTGCTTATAATTTCACGTATTAAGTAAAATCGCGTAAGCTAAAAATTAGCGTTCAATGTAAACGAGCATCAAACAATTAAGCGTTTACATCAATCAAGTATTAAATAATTATTTTGAGAATAATTATGGTCTTTGTTCATTTTATTTTTATCGGATACGTAAAGTGTATACGTTTCGCGATAAATTAAGTTTAGGCATTCCCGGAACCACAAAAATATTTCTACGCTTCAACAAATACCCACTTTTATACCCAATACCCAAAATTTACTAAATATCATCATATGTTAGCCCACTTGGCCAAATTTTATACAAGAAATAACCAAGGACTATAAAATTACAAGTAATGTATCTACATTTCACATTTAACTTACACTTTCAAAAGTGCAAGTATAATACTTGCATTTTATTACAAGAAATAAGCTAGATATTTCTTCCTTGATTTCATGGGATCACCTCCATAATAGGGAACACAAGGACACCTAAACATTACCTAAGGCAAGGTGCAAGTATGGAGTTGCAAGACTTATAAGCATGACTAGTGGTTTTGACCACTAGTCACACCTTTATGCCCATGCCGCCCATCCCTCCCCCTCTCTTGGTCATTATGGTCTTTGATTTATATACTAGGCTAGACATCTTATATTAATATATACTTGCAAGTAGTAAGAAAAAACAACACATACACTTCAACACTTTACCAAAAATCAAAACCATTCTCCCTTTTCTCTCCTTGATAGCCCACGGCATCAAACACCCTCCCAAGCAAATCCATAGCTTGATTTTCTAAGAGCATACACATATACACACATCATTCCTAAGATATACTAAGATGTTTCCAAGCCTTGGTTAACCATTTACAATTATGAAGTAAGTATTGCAAAGATTAGGGTTTTCTAAGAAAACTAGGGTTTTCAAGTGTGAAAGCTTGGGTTTAAAGTCTAAACAAGGGTTTAGATTGTGTTGTCTATCATCATTGTTCATTATAAGGTTATCTAAAAACCTTTATCTCTTCATTTCCCATTAATTTATATGTATATATGTTCTAAAATAGTGAAATCATCATATAGGACTTTTAAATATTAAAAAAGGGATTTTAATTGTGATTAATGCCTTTTGTACACTTTTTCATATGATATTAGGTTGATAATATCATGATGTAATGGGGTTATAAGTGTTGTAACTTGTTGGTTAAGTGTAAACATGTATATGTACAAATTAGGGTTTTAAGGATTACTTAAGAAAGTTGTGATTAAAAGTATCATTATGGACTTGTTAACTTGGATATTTAGACAAGATATAACTAATGGACATATTTATATGTAATACATATAATATACTTGGTATAAAATACTTGTGGTAATTTACAAAAGTAAAAAGTATATAAAAACAAGTTAAACAAATAAGTATATATATGTATCATAAGGGGGCTGTTTGGATTCGAAATCCAAACAGTGGGTTTAACATTTTTTTAAAATAATACGTCTCATGACGATTCCAAAAAGGTAAGAAACTCGAAAAACGGATTAATAACGAAGAAGTTACGATAAAAATACGATTTACGTTAATACCGGTTTTATAAAATAAACTTTATAAAGCAAGTTATAAAATACTTCAAAAACAGAAAGTTAGTATTTTTCACAGATTGTACATATTTAAATGATTCCCAAAATGATAAGAAACGTAATTTTTTAATTAATAACTAAGGAGTTATGAATTACGCAGATAAACACAATTAATACTTTTATAAAAGTATTTTTATAAAAGTTACTATTCATGACAGAAACTTTTAATTTGAAACCCTCAAAAATATATAGAACCTTTCATTACGAGAACTGCAAGAAAGAATCGATAAAAACGGAACTATAAACTAGAAAATACGACATTACTGGGTTTTACGATAACAAAAAGCTATATAAATACATTTAGGGTCTGGTGTGAACAGTAAAAGTTACTGTTCACCAGGAGGTCCAAATTAAGAAAGAGTCAAATTATGATAACACGTCCTAATACGAAAGCGTGGGCATAAGAAACGTCAAAATCGGACTTAAAACTCGAAAGTTAAGGCCAGTTTTTACTAAAACAGAAATTTGAAAACGTTTTCCCCACTATGAACAGCGATTCTAAAATACAAATAGACGGTGATGAAGCTAAATATACTTATATGTGATTAAACAAAGGTACGATAATTACCAGTGAGTTTATTCATAATGAGGCCTCTTCGGGTGGCTGTAATCGACGAGTGTGTTGGGTTTACGATTAAGTGACCTACTCCACGTACAGTCACTACATGACACATCATAAATTATGATAAGCCCAAACGATAGTAAGATTTAACTAACATAGACTTGAAATAAGATGTTAGTTTAAATCAAATCTTAGTGCTTATACGACCTATGTTCATTTAGGTTTGCATTCGATCATTTAGTGACGCTTTATCTGTTATAATTGGATTATCAGTAACTCAAGTTGAGTTCAATAGCTCACGTTTTACATGCTTTTGTTTTTATAATTTTTTTAGGGTGAAAACATGCAATGTTTTACAACTGGACACAAGTGGATACTTTTACATTATGATTACGTGTTTTCCTAAGTGAGCGATAACCAATCTGAGCCCTTTACCATGAACTGTCAATTACTGGAACTATAACGCGATGTTTATGATAATCTATTGGGATTGCCTCCCCGTTCGGGTGATTACTATCACTAGGCAAACGAACGTATACCATGTCGAACATAAGATGTTCGGGTAAGAACATCAACACATGCAAAGTAGGCCCTTTATAAGGTAACATTTCAGTCACATACTTGTCTTGGCTTATAAAAATCCCATCTTCCTTCTGCTTCACTTGCAGTCTTAGGAAGAATGTGAGTTCACCCGTAGAACTCATTTAAAACTTCTTATGCATCATTTTCTCAAAATCAATGCATAATGACTTCATTGTAGAGCCAAAAATGATATCATCTTTGTCTCTTATGATAAATAAAGTCTTGTCTATCTTTCCTCTCTGAAACCTATTGTCCAATAAATAAGTTAACAAGGTTTCATGCCAAGCTCTAGGAGCTTGATGCAAACCATAAATAGCCTTTTCTACCTTGTAAACTCTGTCAGGGAAGTCTGGATCTTCAAATCCTGGTGGTTGACAAACATAGACTTCCTCTTCAATCTTTTCATACAAAAAAGTACTATTGACATCCATCTGATACACCACAAAGTCTTTAAATGAGGCATAGGCTAATAATAGCCTAATTGCTTCAATTCTAGCAACAGGAGCAAAAACCTTATCATAATTAATTCCTTCCTCTTGTGTGTATCCTTATGCAACCAATCTTGCTTTATTCTTAATCATAATGCCTTTTTCATCTTTCTTGTTTCTGTACACCCATTTAGTACCAATGGTCCTTTTGCCATTAGGTAAATCCACTAAAGTCCAAACCTGTTGTAACTTGAACTGCAGAAGCTCTTCTTGCATAGCTTCTATCGAGCTTGGATCTTTTAATGTTTGAATTATCTTCTTGGGATCTTCTTGTAATAAGAAACATGTAAACATACAATTCTGAAAGTCTTTATGGTTGGTCCTCTGCTGCACTGAACTAAACATAGCTTGTTCAGTCACACTCTTTATCATCCTTCTGGTTTGAGGTGCTGAATATATGTCTCTAATGATTTGTTCAACTGGATGATCCTTATGAATTTTGGTAGTTGGAATAGGACTGACAGGGATATGTATATCCAAATTGTTTATGTCAGCCTCCGATGCACCACAACTCATCATCATCTGAATAGACAATTTCTTCCAATTCAGGCATATTTGGATCATCATCACATCCATAGACTATGTTTTCATCAATAGCATTATCCTCTATGCCAGCAGTATTAATAGTTGGACTAACAGTATTAATAGTGTTAGTGCTGTTAACACTAGCATCCTTCTCTTGATTAACTCTTGGCTCCTCTATACTTGGAACCTCACTATCTTCATTCCCTGGATCTTCAGCATCCTACTTTTCCTCCTCCCCTGATGGTTTAAATCCAGCATCAGGAGAATCCTTTGAACTAAAAGAGAATGGTGGGTCTTGAATGGATAATGATAGCAGTATGTAATCTTTGCCAGGTATTGTCTCTATTCTAGCTTTACCTGCATTATCACATGCTTTTATATATGTACTACTGTTAGATTGATTCCCTGTAACAACTGGCTTATAGTTCATAGATTTTGTTAGTGCATCTATATCAAAAAGCCAATTTTGTCTACTTCTTGCAATATTAGGTGTATTCTCACTAAATTGAACATGCAGGTTCTCTTCTACTATCCTAGTTCTACTGTTGAATACTCTGAATGCTTTGATATTAGTAGAGTATCCTACAAAGAATCCTTCATCAGCCTTTCCATCAAATTTACCTAGGTGATCTATGGTATTAAGGATTGTAATAGGACACCTAAATGGTCTTATGAAATTTAAGGCAGGTTTTCTACCTAGAAAAAGTTCATAAGGGGTCTTGTTGTGAGGCTTGATAACTAACACCCTATTTTGAACATAACAAGCAGTATTAACTGCTTCAGCCCAAAAAGTTGTTGGCAATTTTGAATCAGCTAGCATAGTCCTAGCAGCCTCTATTAGTGTTCTATTTTTCCTTTCTGCTACTCCATTTTGTTGTGGAGTCCTAGCATCACTAAATTCCCTCTTAATACCCTTCATTTCACAGAATTGATTCATGACCTTATTCTTGAATTCAGTCCCATTGTCACATCTAATTACTTTTACCTTAAGGTCTATTAGATTTTCTATGCCAGTTATGAATGTTTTAAGGATTTCACTAGTTTCATCCTTAGTGGCTAAAAAGAAAACCCAACTAAACCTACTATAGTCATCTGTGACAACTAGGCAGTACATCTTTTTCATTAGACTCTTTACAAATGTTGGCCCAAACAAATCCATATGCAACATTTGTAAAGGTTGGCTGATTGAGCTTATAGTCTTGGTCTTACAAGAGGCTTTATGTTGCTTTCCTTTTTGACAAGCAACACATGTATGATTATTTTCAAAAATCTTTGAAGGTAAACCTCTTACAAGGTTTCCCCTGACTAGTTTGTTCATAGTTTTGAAATTTATATGCCCAAGCCTCCTATGCCAAAGATTAGATTCATCTAATGTGGCCTTTGCAAAGAGACAAGTTAGACCTCCTGAAGGGACAATATTCTTTAAATCAACACTGTACATGTTATCTTTTCTAGGAACTCTAAGCAAGACATGATTTTCATCAAGTAGCTTAAAGTCAGGAGACAAAACAACACATTCAGTGTCTGTAAAAAGAACACTGTTTTTCTTGTCACACATTTGTGAGACACTAAAAAGGTTAAACTTAAGCTCCTTAACAAAGTACACATCTTCAAAATCCAATTTACCTGTACTGATTTTACCTTTACCAGTGATTTTACCTCATTTGGGATCTCCTCCAAAGGCAACAAATCCACCATTAATTTCTTCATAATCTGAGAGGTAGGACTTGTTTCCAGTCATGTGCCTAGAGCATCCACTGTTAATGACTCCCTTTTCCTGTAATTCTAGCTGTGGATTGCCCTGCATAAAAAGTAAGAGAATCAGGCTCTCTTGGGGACCCAAGCCATTACAGACTTGGATCTGCCTTGTGCATCAACATAGTCAAATCTTTTAAAGTTCATTGATGCACCATTGTGTCTGGAGACATGGTCTAAAACCTTTTGCTTTGGTCTCCAAATCCAACATGCTGAGGCCTTAATAGCATTAGCCTCATTTCCCTTTTTATCACTTACTACTGCTTTTGGCCTAGCAATAGTAACATTTCCCTTAACAGTATTAACTTTTTCATTTAAATTACTGTTCTTATTTGTTGTAGACTTGTTAAAGGGCCTTCTAACATGTGAATGTGCTCTATTAGAAACATTTGATGCTGGCCATGCATGGTTCACTGTTGGTTTTGAGTAAGCAGTATTAATTGGTCTGGCAGTATTAACTGATACTGTTGCTCTTAAAGAGTTTTGCCTAGTAGTATTAAGTGTTTTAAGGCCAGATTTCATTAAGACTGCTCTTGGAACAAAATTTCTTTTTGGATGAGGGTGAGTCAATCTGTGAGAATTTTGGTGATTCACCCTACTAGCATTGTTCCATACAGGTTTTTCCACCATTTTCTTTTCATGGAAATCACAATCTTTGATCAAATGGTTGAAACTGCCACATACATAGCAAGCCTTATTTTTAAACTCAAAATTACTTCCTAATTTCTGAGTCATTAAATTATTCCAGTTTCTCTGGTTACCTCTAGGACTTTGACTGTTTTTCCTAAGGTATTTAGCTTGCTTATCATTCTCTACCTTCTTAACAGACTCCTTAGGTGTTTTCACATGCTCATTGGATTTAACAAATTTTACTTTGGCAAAACTAGGTTTTCTCTGTTTAAACTTAAACTCAGTCTCATTCTCATCCTCACTGTCAGATATCCAGTCTTTAATAAGTGGTTCACTGACAGACTTAGGTTTTGACTCACTAAAAACATATTCTTCCTCATTAGCAAGTATCAAATTAGGTTTGGGGGGCATGAAGTTCCTAGTGTAGGGAGGTGGAACTGCATGATACCCTTTACCTGTTTTGTGCTTATCATTCACCTGACTATCAAACACTTGACTATCAACCACTTGACTATCAAACCCCACACCAGTCTTGAACTTATCACATACTTGACTATCTAACAGTTTGCTTAGATTCTTAGATGAATTTTCAAACTTTTCTAATGTAAGTTTTAAACCATCTCTTTCCTTTTCAGCTTTTTCAAATTTCTTTCTAAGCTCTGTTAGTGCATTATCTCTCAACTTAATATCAAGTTTTAAAATCTTTATGTCCTCTTCAAAAATAACCTCATTCTTTTTATACACATCTAGTCTAGCCTCTACAGATTCTAGACCTGCTTTATAAGCTCCTACATTTAATTGAGACTTATTAAAATCTTTTGTCAGATTATCATAATGTTCTTTGAGAGTTTCATAAGATTTTAAACATGCTTTAGAACAAGTAGATACCTCAGAATCTGAGCTTGAAGAACTTGAAGAACCTGAAGATGTATATGCCATAAGTGCAAAGTTTGTAGGTCCTTCTTCAGCCTGGTCACTCCAGTCATACCCAAGTCCATCTTGAGCCACCAAAGCTTTTGTCTCTGTTGTTTCCACTGTCACATTCCTCCTTACAGGTTCTCTGTTCCTGTTCTCCCTTGGAGCCCTGCACTCCCTTGCAAAGTGGCCCCTTTTATGACAGTTATAGCATTCCACCTTTGATTTGTTAAACCCTATGGTCTCAGAACCATTGGCACTAATCTTCCTTCCAGTCTTATTTAGGAATTTTCTAGATCTCATGGTTAACATAGCCATCTGCCACTTTAGATCAATCTCTTCCAAGTCATCAGTATTAATCTCTTGTAAGTCCTCATCATTTAATTGTGGACTGTTAGATTGGTTTGCAAAGAAAGAATAGATCATAGCATCACTCATACTATCAATATTGGCAGAGTTAGAACCATAAGCTTGATTGAAACTGTCAGAGTTATTGGAAGACACAAAGCCACATTTTGTGAGTTTTGGTTTGAGCTTGATGACCCTTTAACTTCAGATTTATAAATCTTTAGATTGTTGTATAGGTCATCCATTCTCAAGGTGTCTAAATCAGGTTTGTTCCTCCAGATCAAGGTATGAGTCTTCCATTCTAATGGGAGACTTCTTAAAAACTTCAGATTCATATTTTCTTGAGAAATAGTTTCACCTAGAATTTCTAACTGGCTGATAAGCTTTTGAAGCCTATCATAGGTTTGATCAAGTCCTTCTGAGCTTGATCCATTGAAATTCACATACTGTTGCTTTAGAAATGTCTTTTGAGTCTTCTTTGACTCCTTATTACCTCTAAAACTTTTCTCTATAGCTTCCATCAGAGTCTTGGCACATTTGTAGGTATTAAACTTTAGTTGATGTTCATTTGGAAGAGCCATCAATAATGTACCTCTTGCCTTTAACTCATTCTTCCTTGCTAACTTCTCCTCTGCAGTTGTAGGAGGATATGTTTGCTCAACACCATTAACAGTTCTCTTTGGTGGAGGTGAGTCTCCATTTACTATTACTTCCCAAAGAGCATACTCTATCATTAGGAAGTACTGTTCTATCCTTATTTTCCAAAGCTCAAATTCTCTTGGATTAAGCACTGGAAGTTTTACAGCAGCAACCATTGGTGAAGATACAACCTCCATGTTTTCACAAACAAATAGATCTGGTAAGTGTAGATTATTTCTTCTTATTCAAAGTTTCTCAACAAGCTCTGATACCACTTGTTGATCCCACTTGAATAGATCTTGCTTAGCTTGTAAAAGGCTTAGTTATATTGAATAAATCCAAGACAACTATGGTAGAAACTTTGATTGAATATATCAAAGACTATGCAGAATCTAGTCTATGATACTAAGAAGAATTCTAATGAAAATAGTAAAGAACAAGATTAATAAAAATAGTTTATCAAACTTTCAGCCTCAATATAAAACAAACACTCTTAATAGTGTTAGGGTTTACAAAACCTTGAAGCTACGAATATCAAAGATGTGTCTAACATTATGCCCTAGGACCTCCTTTTATACACCAAGGAGTCCTACAAGGCTTACAATACTTTCCTAAGTTATCATGATCTTTTCTATAAACAAATGTAATCTCTTAAACAAATAAGTTATACATATCTTCTTTACAAATAACTAATACTTATCTTCGTAAGTATTCTTGTTCTCCAATCAATCTTTATCTCTTCTCTGATAAGTCTTTGATCTCATCTCTGTCAGCATAATCCTTCCAGCAGTAGTAATCACTCAACAGTTGTAATTGAGCACAAGCAGTATTAACTACTTAGAAGTTTACTCTAGTAGTACTAGCATTCACTAGCAGTACTAACTTTTGTACTAGCAGTAGTAACTACTTAGTATATTTTCAGTCTTCATCTCTGAGCAATCTTAACTTCTACCAGCAGCAGTAACTTTATACTAACAGTACTAATATATAGTAACAGTAGTAACTAGCAGTAATAACTTTTATACTACCAGTACTAACTACTTAGCATAATTTTCATTAGTATTACCAGCAGTACTAAGTTATGCTTGACATCACTAATATATACCTGAGCAGCAGTAACTCTAAGAATATCTTGAAGTCTTTTAATCCCAACAAAACATTTGACCTGGTTCTCTATAACATAGGATCTTGATACCAATCTGTAACACCCCAAAATTAGGTCGCAGCGGAATATGGGTCTGAGAGTGTTACTTCATAGATCAATAGCACAAGATATATATGAGAACGACCATTTAAAAGTCATTTAAAATTGATACATTGGATTTAACCAATTGTTTGTTACAAAAGCCCGAAGCTTCACTTGTTCGTTGTTTAAAATACAAAGATTCTAGTCCATAACAAATATTTCCCCAAAATGTAATGCAACCAAATCTTTAATGCATATGACTTCCAAAATAACGACCACTAATGTATCCCTTGTCTTGTACCTCATTGATCTCCTGAGAAAACATGCTTTAAAATGTCAACAATAATGTTGGTTAATTCATAGGTTTGTAAAATGTATAATGTAGGACCACAAGATTTCCCAAGTGTATGATAATGCAACAGATGCAAACATCACAAAAATGTAATTACATTTCCCTAAGCTCATGACACTGAAGCTCGACATGTATGAATTGCAATATAAATTGCCTACATTGCCCGTGATGATGTTCAACCCGAAACATCCCAAATCCGACATGGTATACGTCCGTTGTTCGGCAAACTGGCACAGTGAGCGCTACTCACCCGATCGGGGATGTCTAACCCAAATAGATCTATTTATAACATTCGCGCTTACTTAGTAATTGACAGTTCATGATAATGGGCTCAGTGGGTTATCGCTACTTAGGCAAACACGTATTCATAATGTAAAAATGTCCACTTGTGTCCAATTGTAAAAACCATGCATGTTTCTCACCCCAAAACTTGTAAATCATAGAAATCATAAAAACGTGGGGCTATGAACTCACCTCGAGTAAATAAATCAACAAAATATATCAGATGCGTGAAAAACGTCACGTAAGTGTCCGAGTGCAACCTAATTAATTATAGGTCGTATGAATACTAAGTACTTGGAATAACTAATACCGTATATAATTCTATATAGCTACATCACCATCTAATTGTATTCGATAAATAATATTTATAAAGTTAAAATGTTTATATATATTTCCTTAGTAAAAATGTCATAACTTTCTCGTTTTAAATCCGTTTTGTACATTCTTTATGTCCATGCTTTCGTATCAACAAGATATATCAAAATATTATATTTTAATATTTTTAACCCTCTGATGAACACTGATTTTTACTGTTAATGCAATTTATAAATTTATTTTTATAAATTTAATTATCGTAATCTCGTAAAAATCATATCTTATTCGTTTTAACTTCGATTTTAGTGATTCTTTCGAGCACGTCTTCATAATTAAAAGTTCTATCTAACTAAAATATTTTCCAAAAAGTTTCTAAAATGAACAGTAACTTATTTTTATAAATTTATTTTTATAAAAGTATTTATTATCGTAAACATGAAAAATCCATAACTCCTTCGTTATTGATCAAATAATTATGATTCTTAATGTTTTGGAATCCTAAAAATATGTACTTTCTGTGAAAAATAATTATATATTTTTATCAGATGTGGAAAGTAATGATTTTTTATAAAATTGTTTTTATAAAAGTATTTATTATCGTAAACTTGCAAATGGCGTATCTTCTTCGTTATAGCTCGGAGATTCCAGTTCTCAATATGCCTACGATCGTCATGACATGTAGTATTCTAATAAAATATAAAATAAATATCTTATTTTTGAATTTAAAACATAAACTTTTGATCATTAGGCTTAAATGTTTATAAAACTTATTTTTAGAAGTTTTTAGTTTTGTTACTTTGTTACAAGTCCTCTACAACAATTTTTACTATAAGTCTCATGTATCTTAGGTCCTTTAGTCTATCATTTGTCCAAGAGTATCAAGTCTTTACTTTTATATATTTATAAAATTCAATAAATAAACTTTTAAACTATTAATGTATATGTACTTTTATAAATTAATCCACACTTATATAATGTATATACCTCCATTCCAACATGTTTTTAACATTAATATAACATATGAAAAAGTATATCAAACCATGATCAAGTGTAAGAATCCATTTTACATGTTAATATATTTCCTAAATGGTGATTTACTATATAAGCATTATATACACATAAATCATAAATGTAAAGAGTGTAGGGTTTTTAGATGACCTTAGGATGAAGTATGATGAAGAGTAACAAGTTCTAAACCCTAGTTTAGAATCAAAACCCAAGCTTCCAACACTATAAAACCCTAATTTCCAAGGAAACCCTAATCTTGCACCTTTCTTGATTAACCCTTTTAAACACTAAACCAAGCCTTCAATACACCTTAGAATACCTTAGATATGATGCTAGAACACTTGTATGCTTGCTAGAATAAAAACTATGGTTTGATTGTGTGGGTTGTTTTTGAGCCGTGGCTAGGGAGAGACAAAGAAAGAATTGAGTGAGTTTTCTAGTTAAGGAAATTAGTGTGTGTGTTCTACTACTAGTGTGCATGTATTTATACACTAAGGGCTAGTCAAGATCACTATTGGAAGACCAAGACTTGTAGAAACAAGGGCTAGACAAGATGAGGGAAATGAGGAGATCTTGGTCAAGTTTACTAGTCATAGCTACTAAATATGATGATCCCTAGTTTGTACAAAGGACTTGGTAGATAATTTGTGTACTCATTGTCCCCTAGGGAGCACATTAGCACCAAAAATTGGGGGAGGGAAATAGCTAGACGAGTCTTAGATATTTTATGGTGAATTTCTAGCATTACTTGTAGTATTAAGATGTATAGGTTAAGTGTAGAAGTAAATACTTGTAGCATTTGTTTTCCTTGTTGGTTTCTTATTTGTAAATTCAGCTAAAATGATAACATGGGTGAAGCTTTATAAAAACTTTAAACATTGGGTATAATAATGGGTATTTGTTGAAGCGTAGATAAGTTTTGGTGGTTCCGTGATTGAAATGCTAAATGTATTTTACGCGGTATCGTAAACACTTTACGTAACCAATAAAAATAAAATGTGCAAAGTTAATAATTATCCTCCAAATAATTATCTAACACTTGCTTGACGTAAACTTTTAATTGTTTGATGCCCGTTTACGTTGATTGACTATTTTTTAGTTTACGCGATTTTACTTAACGATTTAAAATTAAAAGCAAACGCGTACGAGACTAAAAATAAATAGTGAAATAAATGACGTCGTAAAATGACCTGAAAACACGGGGTGTTATAGTCTTCCAATTATGATATCACCTATTTCATCATCACGGTAGGCATCTATGTTTTCTACAACTGCAAATCTGTCACAATAGAAAATTTTCCAACAAAAATAGGTACGTTCATAGAAGCTCCAACTACATTTTTCCCTTTATATTCAACCTTGTCTTTCATCATTGAATTATAAAACCTTTTAGACATCACATTAATAGACAAGAGAGGTAAGAAATTAACATTAACATATTTGTAACCTATCATGCAAGAAAACTGTTGATTATAGGCACAGTCGATATGGATTTTCCTATCAAAGTCACAATAACTAGGGTATTCATCTAATCCGTCAATGATCTCATTATCACATCTGGTTTTGACTATATCCATCATAGGTTCATCAACAACCTCACCTTCCTCAATGGTGGGTTCTAAATTATCAACTTGATTTCTCCTAAGCTCTAATGGTTCATTTATATCATTTAGCTCAATATAGTCTCCATACAACGGGTTTAATGATATATTCAAAATCAAAGCTTCTCCCATTAGCATAGCTTCTAAATTAAGTTCCATCATTTCTCTTAAACTTAGCACATAAACCCTCTTAATTATGTTGCTAGTAGGTTTATCACTTTTAAACACAACTTTGTCATTCCCTACTCTTAAAGTTATTTTCCTTTTAAACACATAGATTTTAGTGTGAGCAGTAGACAAGAATGGTCTTCCTAGGATCAAATGGGTCTTGATATCCTCGGGCATGTCAAGAACAATAAAGTCTACTGGGAAAACAAATTTATCAATCCTTACTAGAACATTTTCCACTATACCTTTGGGACGTTTCACGGTTCTATCAGCCAATTCAATAATTAACTTAGTAGGAGCTAATTTACCTAACCCTAGTTTGGTATAGGTTGAGAAAAGCATAACACTAACGCTAGTCCCTAAGTTTGCTAAGGCTTAATTAAAACACAATATATTAATATAACAAGGTAGAGTGAAACTCCCTGGGTCTTTTTTCTTAGTAGGTAGGGCATCGTCGAGAAGTGTAGTCCCAATTGAATAAGCATCCAAGTCTTTCAGTTCATACGATCCCTCTTCTTCATCATAGCAATTATCATACAAACGACTAGGAAAGTTAATAGTCGCTTGTCTTGGCTAAAAAAAAGCTTACTGTTCTGTGGGACCGATACGGCATATTGACTGATCTTATACGGCGTATCGGTGTCGTATCAGCATCAACAGTTGTCAAAATTGACTTGACATGATCTCTGGGGTTGATTTCAGTTGACCTAGGTAAATTTCCAGATCCCTTTCTTGCAGAACCTTGCTCATTTGCCCGATTTGAATTTCTAAAGCCTTGATCGAGGCTTCTTGATTTCTGATAGCAGCATCTGTAGAAGCTCGAATTTCATTGATCAAGTTGGAGTTTTCTTCATGTCTTTTTGCGGATTCGGCCATAAATTTGCTCAACGATTCTTCATTGTTTGTCTTCGCTCCTGATACGAAGGGTTTCCATTGTTTCTTTGATAGAATCCTAGAGCTGCTGCTTTATATTGTCCTCCTTGTGGGAATGGCACACCAAATTGAGTGTAATATGATTCTTCAAGTGTTTTTCCTTCTTTTAGTGGACAATCCTTAGTGTAATGGGGTCCCTTGCATAGTTTACAACCTACTTGAGCAGCATACACTTTTTCATTTACTTTCTTGATTTCCCTTCCAAGGTTATTAAGTTGATCTTGGATAACAGCTAATCCGTCAGAAGTTTCAGTACTTATACACCTAGTAGACGTTCCATTGTGCCATTTTTTAGAATGATCGGCCATTTCTTGGATGGCTTTCTTTGCTTCAGCAATCAAGAATCTGTCTAGTAGGTACCTCCAATCAATTGTAAAATTAGATCACTTCCTACATATTTGTTAGGTAATGTTGAGGACATCTCAACAAAAGCTCCTTGAATCATTCCTGATTAGGCAAATATGGGCACGATCAGGCTTCAATGAGATCAAAAAGTTCTTCTTGTGGATGTTGAGTTACCAAGCATTGAATAACCTGTGTCAACACAAATGGAAACACTACATTAAGTGAGGCGCAGGGGGTGTCCCTGCGAATCACCTCCGGCGTGAGAGTAAGTATGTGCTTTTTGTATTGAGAAAGTATGAAAGCGTAAGTAACTGTGTGTAAGAGTCTTAGCCATACCTGGAGCCTTTACCATCTATTTATAGTTGCAGAAATAAGATGGGACGGGGCTTAGCACCAAAGCTGGTGATCGTGGAGGGTGTCCAACGATTTAAGGGGCGATTCTGGGATTGTGTACCACGATCTCTATTTTGGCGGGAAGATCCCAATAGAGATGGAGAACGTGGGTTTGACTATCTGAACTCTGCCTTAGTTTCGTCGAATGCCTACCGCGAAAGGTGTAGGGCTTCGCGTGGCGGATTCCCATACTGGTAATCATCCCGAAGATGATTTTATGCCACTCGAAACTATTCGAAGGTTATGTAGTGTATTTGGGAGAAGATCCCATTTGGGCTTCGAAGGGGAGACCTCCAAGCCAAAGGGGAGGGTACGTCATCAAGCCCCCCAGTCGAATGTAATGTATGCATCTATAAGTGCATTGCTTTCGACAATCAATTTTCATCAAAAATAGAAGACTTCAACGTTTAACTTTATCCTATACGTTCTTCCTATGTGAACTTGTCATCAGCCTTCATTTGAACCTTGCATGCGTATTGAATGCTACTCCCACTTGATAGGGAAGTTAGTTTGGTAACGGATAAAGAGGAGCTCTCCTTGAGATACGTGCGCCGTAATCTTCATAATTCAAACGTCTTTATTAATCCCACCAGACACGTGTACGGCCTGATTCATCACATTTTTACTATATAAAGGTCTTAATTTCCCCTCCGAAATTTATCTTCTTTTCTCTGCTTCACAAATCATCTCTTTTTAAAGGTACATCCATTTTTTTCTTTTCTATGGATTCCAAATTTGTGATTGCTTCTCAAACCTGTAGCTTGACGAAAGAGTAATGATAATCACCTTTTTAGGGGTAATTATATATCAAATAGTATAATAAAATATCAAATATAAAATCCCCGCAAGTCAACCTAGTCAACCCTTTAGGAAAAAGGTCAACAAACTCACGGGTATGATATAAATGATTCCGGGCAAGTGATCACCCGGGTCATTTTTCCCCAACGAGGAATGCAATGGAAAGTAGAGAGTCGGTTTGATATTTGATGTTTGAATGATCATTCAAATAAAATTGAGTTTTGAATATTGAAATTTAGATAAGTCCCTGAAAAAGGCTATGAAAGGCTAGTTCACAAAGGACACAAAACACTTAGAATTTTATTTTTTCAAAAACTTTTTTTTAAAAACCTACTTTTGAGCTTAAAAATAAGTGAACAAACAGAACCTTATGGCTATAAGACCTTCAAAAAGATTGAATTTGGAACTCACAAGAACTTATACACCGAATCAAAACCCATTTGAAATTCAGAATAAAACATAAAAGCAAATGTAAAGCTATTTTTTTTTTTCAAAAGAACATCTTAGCAAAAAAATTTTGAAAATTTCAACCAAACTTAACTAGACTAAAAGATATTTAAACAACACTTGCATTACTGCATTGTACTACAAAAAACAACACTAAAACTATGCTAAAGTATGTTTTTTTAAATGCTAATCAAATAAGCAAATAAATATGTTTTATTTTTTTTTTACCACATTAGTTTTCTTATAGAAAAACCTTAACAAATCAAACTTTTAAACTTAATCACTTATAAATCAGCTTTAAGGACTTTTAATAAAGGCCTGGACAAAAGTTGGCCAAGTGACCCAAATGGTTTTTAAGAGTTTTTTGACGACTTTGACTCTTAAACCAATCACCCTTTAAGTTTTTCAAACCAATTTTAAAACTGGATTTTTAAGGATTTAAGCACAGTTCTTTGAAAACAGATGATGATTGATCAATATTAAGCCATAAAAAGCAAAGTTCAACCACAGATAAGCACTTTAAATAAGCAAAACATAATAAGCAGTTTAAAGAGCTAAAATGGACAGTTTAAATTAAAAACTTAAACAAATGAAATCTAACTAACAAATAAGCATTAACTATCAAATAAAAACACTAATAAGCATAAATAAGCAGATAATAAGCAGGAATAAGCAACTGAACAGTGAATAAGCAAAAACTTAGAAATTGGAAACTTACAAAAGCCTTTGCTTAAACAAGGCTAAACAATGCTTTAGAGCTTATCCACCAAGCTCTAGCTTGTCAAAGACAAGCTAGTATTGTCCATAAGCCCTTCCATTTCTGGCTTATCATCTAAATAAGCTGTGGTAATTTGAGGGTGAAATTTTTTAGTTTTTTGTAAATTTTCTTAAGTACTTAACCTTTTAAATTGCTTAATGTAAACAGATTATATGAGAGTTATATAAGAGCTTATAATGAGCTTTAAAAACACTTTTAGAACACAAATGACATTAATTAAGAAAACAAGATTTTAACATAAAACTTAAATTTCATTAAAGAAAGATTACAAGAATTTCATAAACACAACTATGAATTGAGCTTCAAAACATAATTTTCATTAATCAAATAACTTGGTTACAAAGCTTTTTTAAATAAAATGACAGAAATTTTAAATTGACATTAAAGTAAAGTTACACTACTCCTACTTACTACAACTCTATCTTCTTCTTCTTCTTATAGCTGTTGCGTGTCTTCACTTGTGTTAGTTGTGTTTTTTTTTAGTGAGAGAGCTCAAAGACCCATCTTGACCCTTCAATAAGCCTTGGTCACCACTCTAATGAATCCTAGCCTTTGATTGCAATCGTCCAGTGGGCACCTTTAGGATTGCCAACCTGTTTTTGGATGTTTGTATGGTGGGTTAGGGTGGGGGTAGTGATGGGTTTTGTCTGGGGTGAAAGTTTGGAGTCTTGTAGCAGGGTTCACGTGAGGGGAGGGATGTATAGGGTTTTGGGTTTTGTAATGGCGGGAAAAAGGGTTTATTTCTGTTTTGGGAAGATAAACAGTGAGAGGTGAGAGTTTGGGCTTTTGGCAAACTTACCCCCTGCATTTATATTATTTTATTGCAAGACTCGTCCTTGGTACTATGCACCTTTGGTCTTTGAAGTTTGGTTGGGGTTTGCACTGTTAGTCCTTGTGGACTAACGGTGTAAAAGGTTTTGGGCTTAACGCCCGTTAAATGGTTGGGCCAGGTTGTTATAAATGGGTAAAGGGTTTGGGCCAGGTTTATTAAATTAAGTGGGCTGACTCGGCCCAATAAGGTGGGTATGGGTGGGCCCACTTTGACTTTTTAGGTTTTACGGGTTCGGGTTTCGATGCCCTTTCCAAAGCCGTATCCCAGTGTTGACTTTGACTTCGTTTTGACTTCATTAAATGCACAAACGTTGTCGAGTCGATCCGAAAATGTCCGTTTAAGCTCCGTTTTCAATCCTTTTGCACCTTTGGCCTCAGTTTTTTGTGCTCTTTTCAATTCCTCTCTCGATTTTGTCCAGTTTGGCTTCGTTTTTGTTCTTTAGTGAATATCCGGTACCTGCACAGTACAAACACAAAACAAGCATATTTATGGCATTTTTTGTGCGTTTTTGGTCATTTAAGTCCAATTTTAATGGTGAAAAGTATGTGTAATTAAACGCATACCAAAATCCCCCATACTAAGACATTGCCGTGTCCTTACGCAATGCTATGAAGTAAGCACTTAGAAAACTAAGAATCTCGATCCCCCTTGACTAATAACCTCGAAAAGTAGCTAAGTGTTCGTCGAGGGAAATTTA
Organism: Tanacetum coccineum; assembly: GCA_026074375.1. Classification (NCBI taxonomy): domain Eukaryota; kingdom Viridiplantae; phylum Streptophyta; class Magnoliopsida; order Asterales; family Asteraceae; genus Tanacetum; species Tanacetum coccineum. Next base: position 19,167 of record BQNB010005294.1, on the reverse strand, counting down.
AGAATCAATAGCTTCAACAAGCCCCGTTTTTACCATTTTCTAAATACTTTTTTTATACACTTATTCCTATGCATATTTTTGTATTTTTCATATTAAGCAACTAACTACCTTATTTGACTTTCGTTATTTTATAACTTTTAGGGATCATAGAACAAGATGCATTTCGATCCGAGAATGCCCCAAAAAGGATAAATTCATCGTCCCCGACTTTTCACTTATTCCAAACCAAGCTTAAAACGAAATCACCGCTAATTATGAGTTCAGATGCTAACACTACTCATATCTGCAACTTGTAAACTTTTCACTCCCGACAATTATTATATCTTACGTGTATGTGCTATTTTGAATTTCAACTTTGCAAATTTCTATGCTTCACGTTCCACCCGAGAATAATGAGTTTGAAGGCGAGATCATCCCATGTAGCGACTTTCGTCTCGGCACATCCCAACCTTGCGGTTAAGTGACCAGGCTTTTGACACCTCACAGAGACTAGTATCGGGACTCACGGACCTTAGGTTTCAAAAACTCTTAGGTTTTCCGTATACACAGCTTAAAATAGAATAGCCAAAGTTCAAAAGCATATTTGAATTTAACAAAAAGAGATCTATTTATTAATTCACACTTAATATTAAACATTTATGCAATTGTAACCCTCGACCTTTTAGAAGGCTGCAACATCGGTTGTGAGCCGGCAAGATACAGCAAACTTTTATCAGTCTCAGATTATTATTCTTACTATGGGCTTTCTTTAGAAGGCTGTAACATCAGTTGTGAGCCGGCAAGATACAGCAAACTTTTATCAGCTCACAGTTTATATTTATTATATTTTTTTATTTTCATCATTTATTTATTTTTTTTATTTTTTTTATAGGGAAGACGTCTTTTTGAAAAATTTAAGTACAAATTTGAACTAAGGCTAAAGTTTTTGCTATATACTATAAAGATTATTGATTTAAGTTTAATCTCCAAAAGTAGCACGTATATTAATCAGGTTAAGAGCTTATGGGAGAAAAAGCGACAAATTACACACATGAGCTCTTAAGATTTCCAAATAATCCTTGTTTAGCATCCAACTCATACTTAACACTATCATTTTCCGTTCTTCGCGAATATTCGCGAACACTTAGTCTAAAAGTTAAGGAAAAAGCTAGAGCTCAACACGCTCGATCGAGTTAAAATTTACTCTTATTCTACCCAGCAGGAAAGTTAAAATTGTGACAAAACACTTATTTTATTTTTGAAATTTTTTATTTTTTTTTTCATTTTTTGAAATTTTAGTGGTAAAAACAGGATTACGTGAAAACAACGGCTGCAGGCACAATCAAATCGAAGATCCCCCCATACTAGAATGAAACATTGTCCTCAATGTTTTAAGAAGGGTTTCTACGCAAATCCTAAGCCGTTTATGAATTATGCTAAAGATAAACGTTAGTCGATTAGATTAGGATATTGGATTCCCAAAATAAAGCTGAGGATTTGAAGCTCTTGTGATTGAAGGACAAAACCGCGAGCACGAGAGGCTTCAAAAATCCGGGCAATCCTGGACAATACAACACAAAACACAAAACACAGGAAAGAGGCGAGCCTCATCACAACAACAAAAACACTTATTAGCAAATAGAAAGAAGATAGAATGGATAAGCATGGGTTGCCACCCACGAAGCGCTTGTTTTTGTTAACCGAGTCTTGAGCCTGACTCGACCCCGAATTCATTGGTCCATGGGGGAGCAAGTAGAAGATAAAATCTTCATTGGACTTTCATTCAAGAGGTTTGGATAAACATTGAATTTTATGAAAGTTTCACTTTGATGAGATACACCTGGCATGAAAGAATGATAAATGGAGATGCCGGGGTCAAAGATGGTATCTTTATTCCCACAGGAGAGAAGATATGGTGGAGCAACTGGATACGTGAGAAACGGAAGAAAGACCCATATAATATAAGCAAAGAGAGGTTCACTTAAAAGTATGAAGTCCGTATCCAGGGTGGGATGGGTAGGTAAAACATTAGGCACATGAACTCTTGGTTCTCTTGTTGGAAAAATATCATTCACCACATCCATAGTAAGATTGCTACGATGGGACTCTTAGAAAGAGTGAAATCCAAATCCAGTTGAAGGGTGGGATGGGTGGGTAAATCATGAAGCACATGAACGTAAAGTTCTCTAGTCGGATTATCAGAAATATCCTCCACCACATCCATAGTGAAATTTCCCGAATCGGGCTCACTATCACAAAAAAATGCTTCATAATCTGGAAGGATAAGTCCATCTAGAAGTGGGGCTGGCCACTATAATCTCTTCACAGATTAAAGCCAAACAGTTTCAGATTCGGGTAAAGAATTATCAAAGGTGTTAGTCTCCTCCAAGAAAAGTTAAGAGATGTGAAGGAAGACTTGGTCACAAAATCGAAAGATGAAGTGGGATTATCTTTTAATGCTTTAATCTTAGCAATAAGAAGACTGACATTCAACAATTTTTCATGAAGTACATGTCTTTGATTGTTTAGAAGAATATCTTTATCAATCCCTCAACTTAGGATAACAAACTCACCACCTCTAAAAAACTCCAAAAAAAAAGTAAAAAAAAACTTTTCCTTTTAAATTTAAATTTAAGTGCTGACTGGAGCTTAGAATCGGAGGTGATGCCTCAACATAATCGATGTCTTCAATAGAGAAAGAATCATCATCAATTGAAGTAGAATCATCATTAGAATCAGAGAAACCCTCGAATTGATCTTTTGAAATGTCAAGAGGCGGAGAATTATCACGAAAAGGGACATCACACATATTGTCGGGAATACCCTCGGACTCACTTAGGATTTGGACAAGGTTCTCGACACTAGACTTTATTAATTCGTCCGATTCCGTTGCCAGAATAGTGTCAAGATGCTCATCCTCCATTATGAGAGAGGAAAGATTTTCGTAATCAGTAATTACGGGTGTATTATTTGTGATTGAAATAGTATAATCCTCGTCATCATCATCATCATCACAGTAGATGGTAGGACGATTCTAACTCGGAGTATTTATGTACTCTGCCAACTCCTCGTGAATATTTTGCACATCATCATGAAGTTTACGAAATAACTCTAGAATACCCTCCGGTTGATATTGCTTGTCTTCAAAAGCATTCTCAATTTCATAAATTGTCTCCCATGCTTGTGATACAACCTTTGGCGTTCATAAAAGAGAAAAAATCGATTAAACCTTTTTAAGAAGTTTGCCAGAGGTTAATTAGTTTCTTTTATCTTGCATAAAATTCCAAACTGGTTTCTTCTGAGGAGGTTGATGAACGAACGGAATACTGCATGGGGTGATAGTATTAATGGTTAGCCGCCGTTCCTCTACTAGCTATCTAACAACACACAGTTTCCTCACGAATCGGTTGATGAATGACGGGAAATTGTGGGGGTTCAAATTGGTCAAAACCGGAATAATTAGAATCATAACACGGATTAGGTTCATAATAATTCATCGGTTGACATTTAAAAGTCTCATGCAGGCCCCCACAGCGGGTACAACAAATATATTGTTTGTTGAAAAAACATTGAAAATTTTTGGGAAAATTTAAAGTCTTGATTGTTACATGATTCCGGATTATGGATAAACGGAACTTGAGTGGGAAATCATGACCATACATGAGCATCGTTCCCACATATCTTATAGAATATGTCGGCGATATAACACCTTGTGTTTTCTAGTCTTTGACGACGTCAAAAATCCTGCAATGTACCTTTTGTATTTGTACTATGGTTGCTTGGAAATTGTAATAGTTAGGTTTAAATGTCGTACGCAAAATTTAGAGATAAATGTAAAGGGCATTAAACAATTAAATGTTTTACATCAAGCAAGGGTTTTATAATTATTTTGAGATAATTATTAATTTGTTATTTTTATTTTTATCGGATAGTAAAGTGTCTATGTTAGCGATAAAATGCGTTTAGGCACTCCCGGAACCACAAAAACTTTTCTACGCTTCAACAAATACCCACGTTTATACCCAATACCCAAAATTTAGTCAATATTATCATACATAAGCTCTTATAACCGAATTTAAAGAGAAAGAACAAGAAAATGCAAGTTGAGAACACATTTCCATGTTTTCATGGGATGTTCTCAACTATTAGGGGACATCTACCATTCCTACCATGCCTTGACCAAAGACTAAGACCATGGCCATTCCTAAGACTTCCTATATGTCTCCTTGACTAGTCATGCATGTTTATTACTTATACATTGCATAAAGAGACTCATACAACACCAACACTTAGACAAATCAAACCAAAAACTCTCTTTGGCCTCTATAGAGCTCACGGCTCAAAAGCATCACCCAACCAAACCCATACAAAATTTTCTACAATCCATACACTTCTATATACACCTATTCTAAGATATACTAAGGCATTTGCAAGCATTGGTTAACCATATTCAAGTATTAATCAAGAGAAGGAAAGCTAGGGTTTTTATTAAGGAAAGCTAGGTTTTTTTTGTGCAAGCTTTGGTTTTGTGACTAAACAAGGATTTATCACTTATTTATCTCCATCATCAATTCTCATAAGGTCCACTTTAAACCCTTTATGCTTTCATTTATAAGTTTTCAGCATATCGTTATTTCTAAGTTTCAGCTTAAATCACATTTGGGATTTTTATCTGAAAATGGAGGTTTTCACTTGAAATGAACATATGGGATACTATTATATATGTGGTGTTATTACATAAATCATGTAAACGTGATGGTAAATATTGGCATCAAGTTATTTTTGGTGTAAAATGATATGGGGTAATTAGGGTTTTAAAATGGTTTATAATATGTTTCACAGTTTAAAGAATATATTTGACATGTTAAGACTATATTATGACTTATGTTAATGTTGTATGTTGTTAATTTAAAGTCATAACAAGGATGGGAAGGCTTTGTATGTTTCTAATGGTTTATTATATAAAAGTAGCATATGTAGAACTAGTAAATAATGGTAAATATTTAAAAGTTGTGGTTATATAAGTATATGGATGGACTGTATAAAAGTTGGGACACATGAGAACTTGGATGGGACAAAATGGACAATTATTAATAGTATCATATCTGCCTATATGAAATATTATACTAATGGTAAAAGATATAAAGTGCAAATAAGGAAACAAGGTTGATTTTGGACTTGTGAAAGATGTTCAAACATTCTGTCCAAATTCGTGGATAAAACATATCCATTTTATGTTTTTATAAGATAATACATTTTCACGACGATTGCGAAAGGTAGATACTTGTTAAAACGGATTATTTAATTAAAGAAAAAGTTACGTTTTAAAAACGAGTTATACGTTAAATAAACGAATGTGGAAGTAAATTTTGATAAAAACATTTTTTATAACTTAAAAAACGCAAGGTTAATATTTTTAACAAAATAATACATATTTTTTAGGATTCCAAAAATGATAAGAATCGTTAATTTTTCAATTAATAAACGAACGAGTTATGAATTTCGCGGTTTACGACAAATTATAATTTTATATATACTATTTTTATAAAAGTTACTTGTATGGCAGAAAGTTATATTTTTGTTAAACTCAACAATATATAGAACTTTTTCAAATACGAGAAGTCTCGAAAAGAATCATTAAAAACGGAGCTATAACGAATAAATACGACATTTACGGGTTTTACGACGACAAATACGAATTTTATAAAAACTCATGTCTGTCATGAACAGTTAAAAGTTACTGTTCATCAGGGGAATAAAATTTATAAAATTCAAATTATCGATAAACCCGTCTTAATACGAAAGATGGACATAAGAACGCGAGGATTCGGGCTTAAAATGCGGAAGGAAAGTTACGCCAGTTTTACTAAACAGGGTAATTATATAACGTTTTTAACTTATTAAACACAATTTTTCCAAAAACCATTAGTTGGTGATTGAGCTATATAGAATATTATGTGGTTATCAAAGTAATATACGTCTTAATACGAAAAGATGGGCATAAGAAACGCAAGAAACGGATTAGAAACGTGAAAGTTATGACGATTTTACCAAAAGTATGTTTATAAACATTTTAATTTTATAAACATGTTTTCACTTAAACATTTAGATGGTGATTAGCTATATAGACTTATGCATGGTAGGAGTACTTAATGTGATTAGTACTTATACGACCTTAATTTAATTAGGTTGCATTTGATCAATTCGCGTGGCGCGTTATTTGTGATATACTTGGCATTACTCACTCAAGGTGAGTTCATAGCCCCACGTTTTACATGCTTTTGTTTTACAAAGTTTTTGGGGTGAAAAACATGCAATGCTTTACAATTGGACACAAGTGGTTAAGTTTCATGTTATGATTACGTGTTGCCTAAGTAGCGATAACCCATATCTGAGCCCATTATCATGAACTGTCAATTGCGGGATTGTGAGCGCGAATGTTATTAATAGATCTATTGGGTTTGACAACCCCGTTCGGGTGATTAGCTATCACTGGACAAACGAACGTATACCATGTCGAATATAGGATGTTGCGGGTTAGAACATCACCACGGGCAATGTAGGCCATTAATTTGGTATTCATACACGTCAAGCTTCAGTGTCATGAGCTTAGAGCAACGTAATTACATTTATATGATGTCTGCATCTGTTGCATTGTCATACACTTGGGAAATCTTGTGGTCCTACAATATATGATTTATCAAACCTATGAATTCACCAACATTATTGTTGACGTTTTAAAGCAATGTTTTTCAGGGGATCAGTAAGCATGAGGTGCAAGGGATACATTGGTGGTTTTGATTGGGATATCATGCATTAAAGATTTTGTCGCATTACATTTTGTATAACTGTATGGGCTAGAAATCTTTGAACTTTGAACAAGTGGTCAAGTGAAGCTTCGGCTTATGTAATAAATACTCTGTTAAATCCAATGTATCAGTTTTTAAACGACTTTTTGGTCGTTCTATATACATCTTGTGTTATTGATTTGAGAAGTAACACGCCCCGGACCCTTATTCCGCTGCGACCCAATTTGGGGGTGTTACATAAATCCTGATGTATAAGCATGAATCAGAATCATATCCGACCTGTTGGTGCGTTTTCTTGCGTCTTTGCTACTGCTCCATCTCTTTCTTATAAGTTGTGTACGTGACCTGCTGCTATTGCACCTTCTTGATTCCTTGTCACGACTGTATCAGTTACAAATCAAGAACCCTTCAAACAAGAATCACGTGCATCACTGCTGTTCCTTCTTCCATTCAACATAGTGTTCTATCCTGGAAAGATAGCTAGCAATGACAAGTTTGTGGAAGTCAAGAATTGATATTCTGTGGGGCATGTTTTAACAGAAGAATGTTGATTATCCATCTTGAATTGGGAAGACATTCTTACAAATTGATCGTAAAGACGAGGGAGTAAAAAGTCCAAGGCATGAAAATATGCCATATCCTCGATTCACAAAGGTTATCATTGATTACTTCCTCTCCAAGCTCAAATCTCTCAAGAAGCTCAAATTTTCAACACTTTCACACAATTCAATGGATGGGAACGGTGTTTGTGAGTCGACTCAAATTTGGCAAAAGGGTGAAGATTTTTTCAGCAATATGGAGTCTCGCCCATTCTGCTACTATGCTTAATAACGAGATTATTCAATCAAAATCATACAAGATGTTCATCCTGTATTCTACTGGTCAAATACCTCTGGTATGTGCTTAATTACACATACCATTTTCCATTTAAAACGAACTTAAAAGAATAAAAACATACCAAAAATACATTGTATTTGTATGTTTGCATTTGTATTGTGCAGGAAACGGATATCTCACCAAAAAGACGAAATACCAAGCAAGAAGTGACAAAACCAGACACGGGATGGAAAAGTGTGTGAAGGCGAAGCCCAATCAAAGTCAAGTCAACTCCGAGAAGAAAAAGCAAAGAAAAATATAACTTAAGGGGTCAAAATTGCCAAACCCCTAAGTTATATTATTAAGGAAGCATAAGGCCGGGGCTGATTATGCCAATATTGGAAACTTCATTAAATAAAAATAAAAAAAAGAGAGTGATAAAAGAAAAATGTGGAGGGGCTTTTCTTGTACAAAAGCCAACATTCCCTAATCATCTTCAACCTCGTTCTGTCACAAAAAGAAAGCCCAACTTGTAATAACTTTTCACACCCCAATACCAAACCACCGCACCCTGTTTTGCTCCCATACTTCTCCTGCAAAAATCAACTCAACAACCTACCAAATCATCATCCACCCTATTATCCCCCCCCAGCTTTCATAAAGTCCCATGTAGGGCAATCCCTCTCCAATCCAAAGCACTTCGAGGCTTGAGATTGTCCGCCAAGAAGCTCAAAAGAAAATCAAGGCTGGGATTTGCTCTAATTCACTCCCTCACACAACTACACACTTGGGTTTATCTCTCCAAAGAACACAAGATGCAATCCAATACTTCGGCTATATATAGAGCTTCTTGTAAGCCTTTGAGTGCAGCTAATCTAGTTAGTTTTTAGTTTTAAATTTAACTTAAACTAGTTAGCTTTTAATTAATTTCAGTTTTTAATCTTAGCTTAATTCTTAAGTCATTTACAGCTTTTACTTTCAGCTTTGTAAAACTTTCAAGTTTTAATACAATTTGAGTTTTAAATCAATTCACAATTTCAAGTGTTAAGGTTCTTACTTATATTGTTTTGTGTTCCAAAAAGCAATCAGTACAGCTTGTTTCTAAGTTGCCTTAATCAAGTAAATCTAAAAAGTTAAGTAGTAAAGAGAAAATCAGACCAATCACTCCCAAAAATACCACAGCTTATTGTATGGATGATAAGCCAGTTCTGGATGGGCTTATGGACTCTCACTAGCTTGTTTGATGCAAGCTAGAGCTTGTAGATTCATTATTTGACCCTGTTTTGAGCAAGGGTGTTGTAAGTCTCTCTTTTTCTTACTTTACTTATTTATTGCAGAACTGTTAGTTCATTTGTTAACACTGTTAGGTTTAAGTTTATACTGCTAGACAAATTCATGCTTATTTAAGTACTTGTTATGGATTGAAAATTGCTTATAAGTGTTTTACTTTGTTGTTTGATAATCTGTTTTTAGTAAAAATGATTTTTGGAAAAGTTAAAGGCTGTTTTGAACAAGCAGTACTAACTTTAAGTTAGTACTGCTAGTTCATTTTAGGAACAGTACTAACTCCACACTAGCAGTACTAACTCTAAGTTAGTACTGGTAGTTTACTTTTTGGAACAGCACTAACTTAACACTACCAGTACTAACTCCAAGTTAATACTGTTAGTCTTAACTGTTAGTACTGGTTGTTCAACTTAGCTTATCAGCTTATTATCTCTGTTTATTTCAGATTTCCTTAGCTTTTTAGAGTATATTAAACCATTTTCCTTTACTTTCTTTAAGGGTAAGCTTATTTAAGCTTATTTTCCTTTTTCAAAGTATTTTAAGAGTTTATCAGTTTTAGTTTTGTAACTTATTTATCATTTTAGTTTATTCTAGTTGCTTATTCCAATTACTAAGTGCTTATTAAGGTTAGGTAAACTTCTGTTTTAGCTTGTTTCCTTATTTATTATTTCTTTAAGTCTTGTTAGCCTAGCAGTACTAACCTTAAGCTAACAGTACTAACTTTAGCCTAGCAGTACTAACTTCAAGTTAATACTGGTAGTTAAAACTGTTAGTACTGTTGTTAGTACTGTTGTGTTTATCTTGTTTAATTTAGCTTAATTGCTTTTTGTAATTGCTTATTTAGAGTTAGTTTAGCCTATTTGATTTGTCTTAAAGTTTATTTGAGTTTATTTGTGCTTTAGTGTAAAAGTTTTAAGTATTCCTAGTTTTTATTCTTGTTCTAGCTTATGATCTTTGTTTATTTTTATATACATTTGCTTATCAGTGTTAGTTCCAAATCATAACCTCATCCTTGTCATATTCAAACTCCAATCATCATTCGTGACTCGATATTCCATCTCTAGCCTCGTTGGGACTTAACGACCCGGGAACGCTCTATACTGCTTCCGGTTTACTTGGTCTCGCGGATTCTCATCCTTGAGTTTATTTATATATATATATATATATTTTAAGGAGTAAGTTTCGGCGAGTCAAAAACTCATTCTACATCTTTGGCGTGGAGCTTAAGGGTCTTTTAAGCTTATTTCTTAGATAAAGTTTTAAGGTTTTTAAGTATTTATCTAGCTAATTAGTGAATAAATTCATACCTTTACAAGCTAATTAGTTATTTTGATATTAATCAAGTTTTAAGCTTTAGATTTTTAATAAGTTTATTAGATCGGGTGGTTTATATCCGATTTGGTTCATCATTCGGTTCTATCCTCTTTCTCTTTCTAATTTTAGTAGTTTAGATTTATTTATCTTAAAATGATTATGTTTGCTTATTTGTTGATTAGTATGCTTAGTGAGTAGATTTTATATATGTTTGTTAAGTGATAAATTGTTTAGTGAATTAAGTGTGATTAATAAAAAAGGGAAAATATTGATTAGTGATTTATATATTACTTAGATTATTGTTTTGGTTATTCGAGCGGACAAAAGTCATAAGAATAATTAGGCATTAATTTAGTAATTGATATCTTAATAAAAGTTGTTTTCAATATAAGCCAATGTTGTGAGAAGATAATTTGTTAGAAAGATATTGATTCATCGATAAGGACTTAATTTTATATTTAATTCACACTTGAGGATCTAAACAAATCACTTAGCAAGCATATCTTTTTATATATATCTTTTCGTTCGATTGCTTTGCTTAGTTGTTAATTAGTATAATTTAGTTAGTATTATTCTAAATTTAGTTTAAAATCAAAATCAACAAAAATATTTGGCAATCAAGCATCAAACAAAACGCTTTCGTGGATTTCAAATTCATCTCTCGTTGGGACACGACACCCGAAAGATAAACTATTACTTGTCCTCATGTAATTTTTTATATCTATATGGGATACTTACTATACTATTACCATTTAATATTTGGGATATGTTTTATATATATACTATTATACCGAATCATAGGTTGAGTGCTCAACCTGTGCCATCCAAGACTAAAGACCAAATACAACAAGAACTTAACCAACTTCACACTTTTGAACAAAACATCCAAGAAGCTATCCAAAATGCACAACATGTGCAAGAAAGCCTTATTCCTCCTACCTCCATCATCACCATACAAATGCCACCACCATTCTATCCCACCACTACCTCAACTTAAATACCACCTTTTAGAACATCATTCCCTCCATCAAGCACCTTTGTCCCTCTTGATTAATCCTTTTAGATTGAAGACCCTCCTAGACCTCAAGTACACACATGCCCACATTGCCAAAGAACCAAAACCATTGTCAAAAACATCCAAGATGAAATGAGGTTCGTGTTAAACCATATTCTTGACCGTTTGAACCATCTCGCAAACCAACTACCATAGGATGATGATTGTCAAGATCAAGTGACCTTAAGTTTTAGATGCTTTAAGTAAATTAGATCACCAATCATGATTTTAGTTTTAGTTGACTTAGGTCAAGTTGTTTTACTTCATGATTTGTATCTAATAAAAATTAAGTTATGTTTTAGCAATCATGTTTGATTTTGTTTTGATCTTTTGTTTGATAGCATGATTATGCATCTTTATTTGAATAATTGTCTATGAATTTGTGTTAAATCATTGATCTCTTTGTATGTTAAAGTGGCCTTCTTATTGACTTCAGTATAGATGTTTAAACAGAAGTGCTTCCCGCCAAAATTTGGTATGTGCTGACTTTGTGTGCATGTCAGCCGGTTCTGTTCGGCTGCAAAGCCGGTTCTGTTCTGTAACAGAACCGCCAGAATCGGCCACCCAGAACTTCTCTAGTTTCATTTTATTGCATTCATATCCGTGAATCTCTTAGATTAACATTATTTTATAGGTTTTTCATCGACTTAGGGGGAGCATATTGTTCCTTTTAATCTAACATATTAAAACTCTCTTAAATCATTTAGAATTCTTGACGACCCCACTTAGGGGGAGCACTCGTCAAGGGGGAGCCTTGAAATGGAATCTCTATGAATCAATTTCGTTCCGATGTCTATCGGACCATCCTTCATATTGCATTCTTACATTATACATGCATTACTACTAACATGTTTTCTTGTAGCTTTTCTCACCTCACTAGGAAACCTTGTTGATTCCATCTAGGGAGAGCTTTTAGGAAGCATTCGGTTTGATTATCTTGAATCAATCTACAAGCTCGGTCATCTTCGGTCCATTGTACACAAGCATTTGATTCTTTTACAGAATCTTCTTTACCATACTTTTATTATCCGTTGCATCCTATTTCATTGCATTCTCAACTTAGTTTTTCTTCGACGCTCTTTTTGTTTCGACAAAAAAAGGGATAAGGAAGTAAAAAACTCCAATTTAAAACTTATAAATTTTATTGCTTACTTCCAATAAGTTCATGTTTTGTCATCAACAAAAATGGGGAGATTGTTAATACAAATAAACCATAAAAACATTTATTTATATTTTACGATATATCTTTGTTTTGTTAATAACAAAACATAAACTTGTCGAAAGTAGAAAATAAAATTCATTAGTTTTAAACCAATAGTTTATCTAACTCATATATTTATCAAACCATCTTTCAAATTATATCATTTATACTCAAAACACATAAATACATTTTTAGAATAAAAATGTACACTTTACATAAAAATATATAAAAACCTTCAAACATATTTGCATCATAATTAACATATTTTGTCTACCAAATCTGAACATAATCTTACAAGATTACACATGATCTCTCAAAAGCAAATCAAAAATCAGATTTGGTTACTGATTAACTGTTCGCCGGTGCTGTGAAGGAAACACTGGCCGGTTCTGTTTTACAACAGAAACCGGAGGATACCGGGGGTAACAAGTAAATCTTAAGTCTATAAATACCAACTCATTTCACTTGGTTATTCATCCATTGATGTAGTATTCTTTCTCTAATATTCAGTTAATAACTTATCTCTAATCATGGTTTCTTTTATTTTAGTGTTTTGGTAGATTTCTTAATAGGAAAAGTTTTACCAGGCTTTGCATACGAGATCATCTCTCAAAGCTCACTTCATGGAAAGAGTCTCTCATCTCATAAAGATCTACCTACTGATCTTGATGCATTATTCATCATCTTTTGTCATCAATAAGATAGTAGATTGGTGTTAGTAGTATTTAGGAGCATTTGGAAAAAATATGTTGTAATATGTCTACACATGGATCTTTGTTAACATCTAGGTGTGATGCTTGGTACCTAGTAGAGGACAAGTATCCTTGGGTTTTGTTCCTTCACAATAGGACACGGTATCTAGTGTTGTATCATTAAATGGTGTATGTTTGTATGGGTTTGGTTCTTCCGTATTAGAACCCGGTGTTTAGCTTAGCACCGGATAAAAGGGTAAGCGACGTTGTGAGGCTTCTCCACCAATTGAAGGAGTTTTGGTGACTAGTGTTTTTGAACTCTCGAGTAGGTGACTCGGGGAGTGGAGTAGGGCAAGGTAAGATACCTTGTAGCCGAACCACTATAAATATTTGTGTCACATATCCTTTATTATTATTTCTTGCTTATCTTGCTAACATAATTATTTATATCTTTCTATCAATAGATCTAAAAATAATCAACTAGAAATGTTTAATCAAAATTTTAATTGGGAAAACTATTCAACCCACACTTCTAGTTTTCAACATTATTCTATAACTATTTAGCTTAACATTATGATGTCCGTTTCAATTAGATACACGCTCATACTTACACACCAATATTTCACAGAAACCTTGCACAATCAACAATTAGACACAGCCCGTGTGCAACGCATGGGTCTGCGTGCCTTGTAGTTTATAAAAACAATAATGCATATGCAACATTAATTGCAATATTTTATAATAATAATGATACATATGCAATATTAAATTCAACCTTAAAAGTAATATTTTATAATAAATGTGCAACATGAATGCAACATTAAATGAAGTATTTTATAGTGGAGTGAATCTACATACTATTTAAAAATGGTACGTATTACTAGTAATTGATTTGCTCACTCTCAAGTGAAACATTATAATGTATGAATTACACATTGTATTTTAAGTATAATCTGCTTGAATTCTTTATACATTAGAATGTTCAAATAAAAAAGTAAAGTGTGTAAGTCAATTGATTGAAGAGTTTCTCACAAAAGATGATGTATCATTGAAAAACAAGTCATGAATAAGGTTTGAGATGCATAACATATTTTCGGATTCTGCATACTTAGAAGTAAAAAATGTAAAAACAGGTACATAGTATGCGATTTGTATGAAATACTAGGGTTTGTCATTCTGTTAAATTTGTGATATATAGGTATCATCATACTGACAATAGTAAAGTATGGTATACGATAGGAATAATCATCCAAACATTGGTCAACACACAAGGAAGATGCTAGGGACATAAGTAATATTTTTGCCTTACTAGACACAACGTAGTTTGTGGTCTACTGTAGGTGAAATTATAGGAAGTCCCAGTTAAGCGTGCTCATGTCAAAAAGTATTCACATGAGGGTCACAAAGCAAAGTCGTGAGCTTGCGGGCAAAACGGACAATATTGTGGTCCGAGTAGGTGAGATGTTATAAGTGGCATTAGAGCCACCCTTCGTCGGATGTCAAATTATGTGGCACCACTGAATGAGGACACTGAGTTCTATTGAGGGGGCGAGAAGAGTGTTGTATCATAGATTTATCCATTCACACATCGGCTGACAAAAAAAGGACATGCTAGGGACATTAATAATATCTTGGCCTTACTATACACAATGCATTTTGTGGGCTACTACGAGTGGAGTTCTTAGGAACTGTACAATTAAGCATGCTTATGTGAGAGTATTACGAGAGATGCTAGAGACATAAGTAATATCTTGGCCTTACTAGACACAACGCGTTTTGTGGGCTACTGCGGGTGGAGACTTAGGAACTGACTTAAGAACTATGCAGTTAAGCGTGCTTATGTGAAAGTAGTACTTGTATGGATGACCTATCGGGAAGTCTTCACATGAGGGCCATAAAGCAAAGCTATGAGCTTACCGGGAAAGCAGACAATATTGTGGTCTGTGTAGACGAGGTGTTACACCGAGCGTGGTTACCTATTACACCTCCACTTCTATCATGCGTGGTTGGTAGTTTTTTGTGTTGGTTTGGTGATGGCGATGACTAATTAAATCGTTTGCACACAAAACTGGACAAAAAGGAGGGGTAGGGGGAAGGTTTGAGGTTTGGGTGTTGGAGTGTTGAAGAAAAATGATGGCGGTAGAGTGATTAGAAAATTGAAAAAGAAGATAAAGTAGTTAGGGTGTAAAGAATAAGATAGAAGTAGTGAGGGTATAAAGAATAAAACAAAGAAGACGGTAGTGTGTTTAAAAGTAGGATGATTAATGTGTGTAATTTTATTAAAAAATATTTTTACTGTTTATATATGTAAGTTTAGTAGTGTTTAATAATTCTATTTTTATAAAACTTTAACGTAAATGTAAAAAACTAAATTCGCTGGCCACTACTACAACAATTCGATTAAAGAGACGTGAAAATAAGGTGATCGTAGTGCATGTGGATATGGTAATAGACGGTTACACCTAGTCTCAAGAAATGTTATGTTGTTTTGACAATTTAGAGTAATTGGTGATTTTTGAGTTTGGTTAGACAACATTGCCACTGAAACTCCAAAAATGCTCTCTTTTGCAGTCCCTTAGCAATATTTTACAATATAATAACAAATAAAACCTAGATTCGACTGATCTTTGAAGTCAAATTCATATCAATTGAGTCTATTTATACCGAGATAAATTTGTAATACCTACATAAGTATATGTGTCATTTGTTTTTTCCAATAAGCACTTCTTCACCTCTTTTGTTTGCGGGCACGTATATTTAATTTATCCGTTTGATTTTTTGCACATATAAGTGTTAAAAAGTATTTCTTACCTTTTTAATATTTTCAACTTAATCTTTCAATTTTCTCACTTCTTCAACACCCACCTCTCACCACCACTTTCAATAATCGTTTGTTTTCAGTTTTTATACGTTTTTATACCGAAGTGATTCAATTTGTACGTTTTTGTGCGTTTTCATACATTTTTATACGTTTTTACACGTTTTTCTCCGTTTTGGAACGTTTGCACACGTTTTCATGCGTTCTTATACGTTTTAATACGTTCTCGTGCGTTTTCACACGTTTTCATACGTTCTTATATTTTTCTTACGTTTTCATGCGTTTTTATCCGTTTTACCCCTTTTTATCCGCTTTCGTACGTTTTTCTATATTTTTTTGTACGTTTTCACACGTTTTATACGCTTTCTTACTTATTCACGTTTTTATACGTTTCCTTACTTATTCACGTTTTCCTACATTTTTATCTGTTTTTATATGTTTTTATCCTTTCTTATCCGGTTTATACGTTTTTCGTTTTATACGTTTTTACGTTCTTGTATGGTTTTGGACGTTATTTCTACGTTTTTGTATGGTTTTGCGGACTAATTTTACGTTTTCCTACACATACAAAATTATGCGTCAAAAAAGTTACTGAAAATGTACGAAACGTATAAAAACGTACAATAGTAATAAAATGTACAAAAAGATCGTACAAAAACGTATAAAACGTAAGGAGAAACGTATAGAAACGTGTGAGAACGTGTGAAAACGTACAAAAACGTAAAAGAACAGATAAAAACGTATGAAAACGTATATGACTAATTTAAGAGATCAAATCGCGCAACAGTTGATGCAAAATGGTTGAACGGGTCATTATATGATATATATATATATATATAGTTTGGATCCTGTGAGGAAAAGTAAATTAATAATATGAAGTGGTGAGAAGTGACTAAAAAATCACAGTATTTTTAAGATGCTTCGACTTGCAATTAGATGCATTTCTATTCATTTAATGCTCCATTTAGAGTTGCGAACGTTAACTTGATGTGTAGTTGGTGCAAATTGTTTTTGTTGATTTCGACACATGCAGAGGAACAAAAAAAATTATAATGCATCTAATATACGTATATGCTATCTAATTTAAAAGCTTGAAAACACATTGTATGATGCATTATTAATGCATCTAAGATTATAGTAGATGCATTCTAAATAATTTTTAAAGGTCGGTGCCACATCTCGGATATGCGGTTATAGTTACTTTCTTGTCCTTCTTTTTTTATAAAAAGGGGGAGATAAATTTCTTATTTGATCTTTAATATATATATATATATATATATATATAGTTTTCATATATATATATATATATATATATATATATATATATATATATATATATATATATTTATATAACGTTTCTAGTATTTTTGATTAATTTTGCATTCCAACATTGTATTATCATTTGACAAAAGAAATTATACGCTCGAATCTCGAAATACTCTAGTGAAAAAGATAAAAAAAAATGAAAGAAATACTTAAAGTGCACAAAAAATAAACGATCTCCTCCTTACAGATGATAACTTTGGATGTATCTCTTCTTTTACAGATATGGTTCGCGGATGAAGAGGTGAAAAATATATAGTTCGCGGATGAAGAGGTCGGAAAAAACAAACGGAACCTA
>BQNB010005293.1:78450-102881 GCA_026074375.1 Tanacetum coccineum | reverse complement strand
AGGTAATTTAGGGGAGTTAATGAGTAATCAATAAAGCTCAGTTAAGCTTTTAAAAGCTTAACTGAGTACAATAAGCTAGTGTAGAAAGAGTAGCTTAAAAGGAGCTTAAAAAGAGCTGATGATGAATTTAAACAGTGTGAGCTTAAAAGGAGCTTAACTGAGTACAATAAGCTAGTGTAGAAAGAATAACTAACTCTTGATTAAGCCCTTGAATCATTCCACGTCAAATCAACCAATAAGAGTGCATGGGATTGCCAGGGTGTGATTCCCTTAGTCAGACGTGTTAGAGAGCTTCTAGAAGGGTTATTATCATTAAAGGAGGGTTAATTTGAGTGTATGTGTGCAGGGTAAAATCGGGGAAGAAGGCGAACAGTAAAACGGGATTTTCGCACGCCTTTTTTATTTTATAAGATTATGTTTGACCCGGGGTAAAGAGGTTTTGACTTTGGGCTCGGGTAATTATAAAGATGGATTGGGCTTGGGTACTTTTTGGGCCACGGTTAAAAATTAAGAGGGTATTTGGTTATTAACGACTTAACGACCATTAGTCCTTAAGTAATAAAGGACTAACAGTGTTATGATTTTAAGGGCTTTTGTGAAATGGATTTAACATTAAGGGTTATTTGGGTATTTTGAAAGTTTTGTCTTTTTGTGGTTGACCAAGGTTTGACCATTGTTGACTTTTTGTTGACCTTTTGCTAGAAAACTTCCGGCTCATGTACACTCTATCCGTTCTCGTGTTCGTTTTTGCTCGGTTTGGCTCTTTTCTTGTGATATTTGCAATATCCGTCCCTACACATCACAAATGACAAAACAAGCAATATACAAGCATAATTTGCACAATTTGATCATTTTAGGGTCAATTTTAGTATAAAATGGATATGTGATTTCTTACATATCACCCACCTCTTCTCTTAAAGAAATTCTTGAAGTCTCTAACCACCTTGGCGTACTCTTCGTCTTCACTTCTGGAAGTCAAACTTTCTTCATCACTATATTCCTTTTTAGCCTTCAAGGCAAGAGATAGTGACGTCAAGTTTTTTGACTCTCGATCAATTCGTGAACTTTTAAGTTCCCGATGAGTTCATCAAGAGATAGTGATGTCAAGTCTTTCGACTCTTCGATCGTCGTGACATGTGCTCTCCATTTAGGATGTAGAGCCCTAAGAAACTTCCTGACATAATTCTTGCTAGAGTAACCTTCATCAAGAGCTTTTAGACTAGTAATAAGAGTATTAAATCTAGCAAAAGCATTATATATAGATTCGTATTTGGAAATGACAAATTGTTCATATTGTTGCACAAGAAGGTCGATCTTGTTATATTTGACTTGATTATTACCCAGCGATTGAAAAAGTTTTCCAAATTTCTTTGGCCGTATAACACATAAAAATTCTTTCGTAACCTATTCTAGGCAAGGCATTATAAATGACCATTTTAGCTTCATTATTTTTTGCAAGTCTCGTTTTAAGATCACCATTTTGTTTTTCAAATGGGACAACTTCATCTTGTTTAGGTTCCGGATTATTTTGAATAACATGTCAAAGATCAAGATCTTTTTAATTTCACTATAAGTTTCGAAATCTTAGATTTCCAAATAAATAAAACTGTTTTGGCCTTCAAAACAGTGTGGTTTTTTTACATAGATTGCCAGCTCAGATATTTGTCGGAAATCCTTAGAGTGATTTAAGCTTTAAATATATATGATTGATTTTAATTCTTGGGTGACCAGGGCTGCCTGATACCAATTTTGGAAACTAAAAGGGTGGTAAATATTTCATTGTTAAGTACAGTTTTAAAAAATTTCATTTCGAAAACTTTAGATTCTTGTTTCACACACTTTTTCATATCTCAAAATAATTCATCTCTTCATCAACTCATTATCATTCCTCTCAATTCCCTTAATCACATTCCACTTCACAAACACTTGAAGTTGAAGATTGAAGATCAAACCACTAAGAACGAAGAAGAACATCATAATATTTAGACGAAATAAAGGTTGTACTACGATTCTATACTTGTTACGGGTAGAGTTTGATCTATATTCTTACCTTGACATATTATGTTTCTTGTTTATCTTCTTAATTTTGTTATAAACTTCATAGCTATGAGAGGCTAAATCTCTCATGACTACTCGATGAAAATAATATCATATGAAATAAGCGGTTCGTTAATAAATATACGTATCTTGTACTCCTAAGCTTATGTTAAGATCCTATCGTGTCCAATTCTTAACAACTTTTGATTATCAACTTTGATAATATACTCACACCGGTGAATGTGAAAAGACCCGTGTGAACTATATAGTTTTACAGAATTGTCTACAGTACTTTAATCGTTTTGTGACGAGAAATCCACTTACGTTATTTGATAAACAAAATAGATTTGATATAATAGTAACTGGATTATTTGAGTGACACATTTGATCGAGTTAACTAAATATAAGTCTTAAGTTAAATAAGTTAATTTGTAAAAGCGTTTTTCCCTGACGAAAAAAAATAACCCTTTTTTTATAAATTAAAGTCCTTAGTTTGAGACCGTAACTATCACCATTGCTTATGAGTTATATGAAATTATCCGAGTAGTCATCTTTCTCATTATTGAATTCAGTTCAGTTTATTTTAAATCTGTTAAAGTTTATTTTTCCTTTGATTATTTGAACACTACGCAAATCCCTGTGGACGA
This sequence comes from Tanacetum coccineum, assembly GCA_026074375.1. Lineage (NCBI taxonomy): Eukaryota > Viridiplantae > Streptophyta > Magnoliopsida > Asterales > Asteraceae > Tanacetum > Tanacetum coccineum. Next base: position 100,197 of record BQNB010005293.1, on the reverse strand, counting down.
CCTATTCTTACCTAAAAAGATTATACTACATACTGGGTGTATACTTTTACTCGTGTGTTTTTCCATATAATTAATCATTATTTCAGTTTGTTTCTTTTTTATAACAAATTTAAAGCTTTTGAAACACATCAAAGTTTTTGGCGCCGCTGCCGGGGATTTTAAAGCTGTTCTGTAATCAAACTTTTAAAATAATTTTTAACATTCCATCTTTTTCAAAAATCATCGTATAGTTTTCTGTCAAACTGACCCAAACAAATTCTCCTTTGATGCATAACCACTCGTGCCTTCAAACCTGAAACTGTTGAACCATTACCCTAACCAAACGAACCTCTGAATCGAAGACTTCGTCGATGAACAGGAGAGTTCCATTCAAAAGAAGAAACGAACAACCCGAAAGAATAATCTTTCCACCTTTTCTTGACATCAACCATTTCTGTCACTTTCTTGATATTCTTCGAAATTACAATCCAATGGATGATGAACCAATGTGGGCTACCGACCGTGTTATCGCTCCAACTCCCGGTTCCACAATCACCATTCCTGAAAACGCAAACGAAATTGCCATTAAAGGTAACCACTTGACTCTTCTCAAAGGAAACCAATTTGATGGTAGAATTAAAACACGCAAAAATACATTCACGAATTCTTCAGAATATGTGATATGTTTAAATACAAAGAGACATACACCAAGAATGAAGTTGTCCGCCTGATGATGTTTCCCCTATCACTCACTAGAAAAGCAAAAACTTGGCTGAATGAACTAAACAAAGAAACTATTGAAACGTGGGATGAACTTCGAACCACTTTCATTAGCCGATTCTTCCCCCATCTCTTTTTGATCGACTCCTCAGATAAATCTAATCCTTTTCCCTACATGAAAACGAATCTCTAACCGATGCTTGGCTCTGTATGAAGGAAATGCTCAGAAACTGCCATGGTCACAATTTAATTCCAAAGGCAACATCGAATAGAAAAAATCTATTAACCAACCACGATCTTAACGAAATTACCCAAGAAGTTCTAAATGCCGCAGCTGGTGGTATTTTTCTCTACAAAACTTCGAATCAATCTTATCAGCTTCTTGAAGACAAAGTCTTCCTCCAAGCTCGAACCTTGGGCCCTAAAAACATAAAAAAAACAAAACCTATCTCTTAAGAAAAATCGTTGCATCTTTTTCCCCACATCCCCACCGATAAGGTTGCAGTAAATTCCTACACTTATAAACAAAATTATTGGCCCGAATGGATGCCATGACCATGAAAATGGATGCTTAGTATAAAGAATTTCAATCTCATTCAAAACAACTAAACCCTGATCACAACGATGATGACATACCCATGTCCCGTGAAGAAGAAGCCAAATTCATGCAAAGCTTCCGTCGTACCTCGGTTTTATTTTTTTTTAATTTGACGAGGATTTAAACCGCACCGTGATTCAAAAAACCACCGCTGCGATAATTGGGCGTTCATTTAACTGAAAAGAAACGATTATAACCGAAGACAACTATCAATCTACCTCTAATGAATAAACCCTACCCTTCAATAACAACTAAGGCGAATTCATAAAAGCTCAACACCTACTCCGTCCAATTCTTTTAAAAACAAAGATACTTTTATAGATCTAAAAAACAAACTCGAAACAACAACAAAAAATCATCAAGCATCAATCCAAAATCTTGAAGATAGATTCGACAGATTTGCTGACAAGCAATCTGGTCGACCTTCTAGATCTCTTCCCAGTAACATTTAACCTAACCTAAAAGGTAGCTCATCTAAAGCCTATCAACCATCACAAGCTCAAAACAAAAAGTAAATGCCCGTGATTACATGAAGTTGTAAAAACCTATAACCCGCCTATCAAACCCAAGAGATCAGCCGAATGATTTTGAAACTCCTATCAAACAACTTTGATAGTGATGATAAAATTGATAACCTACCCATCCACCCAATACCTAAAGAAACAAAACCTAGTCAAAGCACACAACCGATACCCCAAATCGTATAACATAAAAATCCTATATCCTCAATGCCGGGAGCGGCAGAAAAGATAAAATGGAAGCTCTATAATTGGGAAAAGATCCTCGACATGATTACGAGTCGTATTCGAAATCAATCCCAACATACCTCTTGTCCGATGTTTAAGCTGGAATGCCCCAACTATGGAAAATTTTCTTTTGGCTTCTCAAAGAGGCCCGTTAGTAACAAACACAAATCGAGGACAAATCTCAGCCAGCTTTCCCCCCCTAAGCGATGAAGGGGAGTAGCCGGCTCATAGCTTCAAAAACAAATTCCACCACCAAAACGTTGGAGACCCCTGGAAGTTTTCCTCATTTCCATGTTAACTTCAACAAGCATTTCTCAATTAATGCTTTAGCCCGACCTTGGTGTTAGCATCAATCTAATGCCGTATATTCCTTATAACGTTAAAGGTTTGATCTCTTGAACCATCTCTCAAACCTTATAAAATAAGCGTGAAGATTAGCCCAACCGATCATTCCAATATCCGTGGAATAGCTAAAAAATTATGCTCGTTGAAGGTTAGTAAATTTCCACCTTCCCTTGCCCGATTTATCGTTATTCTCGAAATGGAGAAGATATTAAAGTTTTCCCGCCCATATCTTAGGAAAGACCTTTCTTCCCCTTTACACTACTGATGTAGTAATTCGAGTTAAACAGAAACAATTCAATCTTGCAATTGGAACTGAACGAATGATCTTTAATATTGATTCTGCGATGAAACACTCTTACTCAAACGATGATACATGTTTCAGTATTGATGTTATCGATGAAATCTTAGAAGAAGATTTCGATGCTCTTCTCGATGAAGGTAGTGAAATCTTCCATTCCATCGAAGGAACCATCCTCGAAGAAAAACTCTTTGCTGAATTTGATGAATTCATGGCAATGACTGCCGATGAAAATTCTGAATCCGAATTCGACACCAAAGAACCACCATTTGAAAAAATCACCTTTAACACCGATTATAAGATCAAAACATCTCTTGAAGAACCTCCTATGGATCTTGAACTCAAACCTCTTCCTGATTAGAAGTCAAGTGGGGGGATATTTGATAACATCAAATAATTGATACATTTTAATATCAAATTCCCTATAAAAATGCTTAAAATATGCTATTAATGTATGAAAACATTACTTAATTGTTTATTATTAGTTTTCAGGGACCAAGTGAGCATACTAGCAAAAGACAAGAGATTTGGACAAGAAATGCCCCAAAGTGAAGAGTCCAAGGCAGTTTACGGCGTAACACCCCTGAGGGATTACGGCGTAACGTACTCTAACAAAGAAATGAATCATCACACCCTTTACGGCGTAAAGTGTCTCCAAGATTACGCCGCAACATTCAAAATTACAAGAGATGATGTAGCTGACTCAGCATTATGATGTAACATGGGCGACAAGGTTATGCCGTAACATACTTTTATGCTTAGAAGATTGGATGAGGTTACGGCGTAGCATCCTATAAGGATTACGCTGTAAATCTTTCGAAGCCTATAAATAGAGCCCTCCTCCTGCTCATTCAGCATTACTCACCACCACCACTTCACACACAGTTCTAAGGGGTGAACTAAACCCCTAAGGTTCAAAGCATTTCATTTGAAGGTCCAAGGGAGAAGCCACTAGGACACTTATTGTATTTAATTGTTCATTTCAGTCTTTGTAAGAATTATGATGATTCAATCTATGTCTTTATTTATTCATTCTTGCATTGCTGTTACTATAAGCGGCTAAGAACTCCTAGTGCTGGCCTAACAATGTAGTTACTATTGTTTTGATTATGATTTCCTGTTTAATTATGGTTCTGTTAGATATCCTTATAGCCTTTCATTGATCCTCATGTTTTGGTAGTATAGAGGGTGGCTTAGATCTTATTAATCATGATATTAGACTTACCATGTTAAACATGGGATTAGTGGGGTACTAGGGTAGCTTGACATCTATCCCTAGTGTAGGAATTAAACAGATTACCGCCTTTGTCACATTAAATACTTATAAAGATTAGGAACTCTTTTAGAGGGGGTTAATAATCGGTTTAGATTATAGATTGGTCTTAAGGGTAGTTGGGGTTTAACCACTGCAAGCTTGGATGCCCTACTCGTGTGATCATAGGGGAATGTGGGATCGCAGAGTAAGCATAGGACAAACCTTAAATGAAAATTAGGGTCTATCGACTTTAGAACCACTAATGGAACTTATAATTGAACATTGCATAGGAAAATGTAATCATAGCATTGGTAATGAAATTGTTAGGTTAGCACGCCTTTCTCCCTGATATCATTGCATTTACTTTCCGTAATTCTTAAAATCAATCTTAAAACCATTTTCAATCATGACATCAATCAAATTAGAACTAATAAACCTTAGCTCTTGGGACGACCTTGGATTTACCAAGCTACTGCACTATATACGACCGAGTTCTCTGCCCGTTAATGCGTGTATCAGTAATCGAGTTTTATAAATTTAAAACTTGGTAAAAATATATTTAAAACAAAATACGCATCACTGGTCACTTATCTCGGATTGAAAATGATTAAACAAGTGATGACATTGAAGTCGACGATAACTTTCTTAGAGAAACTCTCATGGAAATAGACACTAGAGACGAACCATGGTTCGCAGACTTTGCGAACTATTTGGTAAGTGATATCATACCTAAAGGAATGATGTACCAGTATAAGAACAAATTTTTCTCTGACCTAAAACACTACTTCTGGGAAGAACCATACCTCTTCAAAGTATGTTTTGATGGTATGATCAGACGCTGTGTCTCTGGACCAGAAACCCGAACCATTTTAGATCAATGTCACCACGGACCCGCCAGTGGACATTATGGACCAAATACAACCGCTAAAAAGTCTTAGACTCAGGTTTTTATTGGCCAACCATCATCAAAGAAGCTCATACTCAAGTTCGCCTTTGCGAAGCATGTCAAAAGACAGAAAATATTTCAAAACATAATGAGATGCCCTTAAACAGTATTTAAGTATGCGAAATTTTTAACATATAGGGTATCGATTTCATGGGACCCTTTTCGAAATCATATAAATTCGAATACATCTTAGTCACTGTCAACTATGTATCTAAATGGGTCGAAGCATAAGCTCTACCAACAAACGATGCCAGAGTTGTTATTACTTTTCTAAAGAAACTATTCTGTCATTTCGGAATGCCCAAAGCTCTCTGTGGAAAACTAAAGGGGGGTTGAATAGTTTACCGCTTTTTAAATTAATGTTATGCTTGTTTATAAAAATTTAGATTCGACTTTGTGTGATCTCAATATGTGCACAATATGAACAATACAAGTATGTAAGTAAATGACAAGTAAATATGAAAGACAAGAGATAAGAGTTAGAAGGATCAAACCACAACATAAGGATTTATAGTGGTTCGGTAACGAAGCACCTCTTCGCCCTACTCTACTCCCCGAGCACCAAACTCGAGAGTTCTCTTCACTATGTCAACAAACTCTCTTTAGGCGGAAAAAATCATACACGACTTTGCTTACACCAATTTTTGACACTAAGCGAAATGTCAAGTTCTAATCCTAGCTAGAACCAATCTATCACAACACAACACACCACTTCATGAAAAATCACAACTTGGGTTTACTACATAACTTCTCTCTACTTCAAAACTTCTCTCTACTTCACAACTTTACTTTGCTTCACAACTTTACTTCACCAAGACACTACTACGATCATACCAATCTATCACTACTTACTAAGATCACCCGATCTAACTATACTTACAATCATCACATCAATCTACTTATTGTACACAACTACGATACACACCTTCACAATATACACAAATGATTTACAAGATACAACACAACTACACAAGTATACCAACTATACTATAACACTTTTTGATTTGATGATAAAGTATTTCTTCTCTGCACTAAAGAATTAAGCTTGGAATCACTTGTGAACAAGCTTTATGATTAAATGATCAAAGGAAGGAAAGGAGTGTATAAACTGATTTAGAACAGAAAGAAAGTGTGTGCAAAAGGTGAGAAAATCAGTGGGGAATAGTCCAGTATTTATAGGCAAGCTGTGACAAAAAAACACGTGGCCGGTCCCCTTAATTAGGGTGCCAGTCCCCTTAAAATTAAGGGGCCGCCCGTTATAATTAAGGGGGCCGCCAAGCCTGACGCTCCCTTTTTTGTCTTTTCTGGGGGAGGTATTTTCTGGAATATTTCTAGCCGTTTTTGGGTAGAAAATTTGAATTTAAAATATTTAATTGAATAAAACATTTCTTTTAAATCTAAAAATGTTTTGTAAAAGATATAAAAATGTTTGTGTCATTTTTATAAAAAAGTGTGAGTTTAAATAAAAAAAATCCTTTGATCATAAACTACATTAAGCATTTATTTATTCATACCTTTAAGTGATTAAATTTTCGAAATGAAAATTTACTACTAATTACTTGTTTACAATTAATTTTTCATTAATTGTTTTTACATTTTGTGATTATCAAAACGTAGAGAGATCAAAAAATATTAATAAGGTTTTTAGGCATTATTTCTATCAACAATCTCCTATTTTTTGATGATTACAAAATCTAAACGCATTAAATGAAAAATTAGTTTTAGACAAGTATTTAGTGAGTTTATTTCCATTTCTCCCTCTTTTTGAAAAAGGCTTCGCCGATGAATGTAGGTAAGACCAACAGAATAAATGCTCCCCTTGATGTGTACTCCCCCTCGTTCGAGGGCACCAAGGAATCGAGCTATGGTAACTTTGCTACAAAAATAAGTTAGAAGAACAAGACAACTATTTCTAACATGTAGCAAAAAGGAAAAATATCTAAACATGTTGATAATGCTTAACAAGTGTCAAGTTATTTGTGTAAGCTAACAATCACAAATATATATATCAACTAGGCTTAACTTTTATGGATATGAAAATTTCAACCAACCAAAAAGAAAATAAGTGCATAATTAAAACATAAGACTAAAGTCCATTCATTAAACATAATAATTATGTATAATACACAACTATGCATACACCAATTAGAAATAATATGCTTGATGCATATTAGTATAACATACATAGAATTAAACTACAAAGTTCCTATCATTCCTAGAATTCCATAGGACTTGCTTGGAAAAGGTTTGGTTGACAATTATTTGAAAATGGCTAAACATGGAGTATGTTTAGTTTGGTGAAAGTGATGGTGGTGGTGAGTTGGGTGGTGGAGGTTGTGAAAGCATGTATTCAATGTGAGAAAACATGCATTGGGGTTCATCTCGCAATCCAAAGATAAGAGTACGGTTGGTGAATGCAACTACAAACATAAGTCCTCTCCATGTGCCTCAAGAAGGTTCCAAGGAATGGGAGCCAAAATAGATAGAAGGTGATGGAGTCGCCAAATTGGCCATCAAGTGGGGTAATTTGGTATAAGGGAAGAGTATGTCTTACTATTATTGAAAGTATTTTCCTTGAGTTGGATGAGGTAGAGGAACTCTTGGAGGAGGGGATGTTGATGAGTTCAAGTAACCATTTGTTGATAGTGATGTGGATGAGGTTAGTGATTTGGGTGTGTAGTCAATAGAGGAAGAGGAAGTGCCTTTAGTTTTGATGGTGTTTTTGAGGGGTTGGCAGTAGGAAGCACTAGGTATGAGTAATTAGATGCTTGGGTGATGGAGTTTTGGTGTCATCTTGGGTTAAATCCACAAACAATTGTTTTGGTGGAAGATGTTGATTTTTGGTGTTTTGGAAGCTTTGGAAATGGAAGCTCTAGTGGATGCCATGATGGTTTATGGTGGTTGATAGAGGATGAAGAAGATGGTGAAGTGGTGATATGCATTTGGAGGGAATTTATTGGAAGAAAATGGAATGAGTTTGAATTAGTTTAGGATTTTCCAAAATCTGTTCAAGCATTATGGGTAAGGATAGCTGAGGCTAGGTAAAAGAGGGTCAAAAAGCAGAAAGAAATAGTAAAATCCGTGAACCAGATGGCCGGTCCTCTTAATTAGGTGTTGGCCCCCTTAATTTTAAGGGGACCGCCCTTATGAATTAAGAGGGCCGCCCATCTGGTGTTTTTCAGACGACCAAAAATTTGATTTTTTGTAAAAATTTGTAAGAAAGGTTGTGTTTTGGTGGTCAATTTACAGCAAGTCCCATGTGAACATATATTCATAGAAACAAATATATCATACATGCATGCATTAACAATAAACAAATATGTGAGATAAAGACAATCATTAAGAACATACTAATACCACATAGAGTAAAGAGATCCTAAGCAAGCTAAATAAGTTCACATACTTCCGACTAAATCGGGTTGTCATCACATAATTAATTAAACATAAACATAAGTTCACGTAAGATCCTAAACTAGTTTTTCTTCCAATCCAGTCATCACTCAACATCTTCACTTCTTTTTCTTCCTGAAGACTCCCCGCAATGCCTTGTCAAAATACTTGAATCCACCTCTAACCTCTTTATGGATGTCTTGCGTTTGATTTAGCAACTCGGTTTGTCGCTCGAAGAGAAGATCGTCATTTTGTTGAGAAGGAGAAGGAATTTTATATCGTTGGTAATTAAGTAGTTTGAGAGAGTTTAGGTAAGTGGTAGGAGATGGGGTACTAGCACGAGAAGCACCATCATCCTCATCATCATCTCCTTGGTGAGATGAAGATCCATAGTTATGATGGGTGAAAGTTGATGAGACAGAGTGACGGGCTTTACCCACATTACAACTTTCCGAGGTCGATGATTTGTTTTAAAGCGAGGTTGGACTCATGACACGATTTCAATCCGACATTATAAATGCCATTGTTAAGAATGATGATAAAGTTCATGACGTGTCCTAAGAGATGAGTCAAGAACAGCCTAAAGGAATATTGGCTGTTGAAGTATCCCTAGCACCATTCGATTCAATTTGACAAAGGAAAATAAAGCAAGATTTATATTGTTCTTCGGCAAAATAGAAAAAATACAACTTAGGTAATCGAGACTAGCCCCGGAAGATGGTCCTGGTGGCCTCCTAGTCCGAACACATTCTCACGAATGAGTTCTTCCCAACGCTTCATGTCTTGACTCAATTCTTTGGTAAGAATTTGATTAGGAGTGAGAATGACATTTTGACTTTTCATGGTGCGGTTTAACTCGACACGATTCAATTGAAGAAATCAACGAATATCTTCAGGAGTAGGAAGGTCGGTATGATATGGTCCCCCAGTCTCTAGAGAATATGCAAGAGATGTAAGGTCCCATTCGTTTATGAAAACGGTTTGACCATTATATGGAATTCTTAGAATTTAACTGAATTGTGCGAGAGAGAGAGTGATGAATTCATGTTGGATCATGAATGAGATTAGAAGATAACCGTATTCATCGGTTTGGACTTTGACTTGACTATAAATCCTAGAATAAATCGAGGAACGATTGGTTCGTTGAGCTCGAAAAGACAATTGAAGTGAACGTTGGTAAACATTTGCTCAATGTTGTTGGATTTGTAATAGAGTTGATCCACGACTCAACCCTCGTGAATGCAATAGTTTTTTATTGGTGTGTAGAATTGAGCAAGGACGAGAGAGAATCTGGGTATTTCTGATACTTTAGGAATATATGATTTAGTTCGGGAGGTATCACCAATAATTGCACGAGGCATGTTTGTCACCTAAATAGGCCAACAACGAAATAAATTATTAAAAGAACAAGAAAATAACAAATAAAGTTTTTGAAAAACAACAAATGTGGGACAAGGATTAATTTGACTCTAAAATTAAAAACCTAAGAAGTAATCCATATGTTCCTTAATTTATTTTTTACTTAATCTAGGATGTCGAAGAGTATATATTAGTTATATATTTCAACATCTAGGAAGTGACCCAAACACTCCCTTATCAATACAAGACTTGACTAAAATTGTCGAAAAATATACGATAAGTTATATATTTTGTTGACAAATATTAGTTTATCAATTTTTTGACTTGGTGAGTGTTAAATGGTGTTTGTTTTGACTCAACACCATGTTTTAAAATGTTAAACCAAACGCCCCTTTATTTTATACTTTTTATAAAATGTATCAATATATATATGAATTATATATCTTGACGGCTTATACAAGTTAGTTATGGGTTTACACATGTGACAAAAATATAGTGATGGTCATTTCGTCTCTAAAAATTGATCCTAAGAAACGAACCAAACACCCCTTTATTTTTATAAGACTTTATTCATTGATTCGAAAAAGAAACGTTTAGATATGTATGTTTCGATAGACAATGTATGATTGTTATAATATGTTTTTGGCATGAATCAACAATGTATAGACTTTTGTTTTGAAATTTCTTAGTTTAAAAAATAATGTATATATTTTTTAACAAATCTTCAAACCAAAAAAAAAATGGTGAACTCAATCCATTCAATTTTAAATTCGTCTATGAACTACGGGAATCATTATATTATGGATTTTTCCTAGACTATTCCAAACCAAAATACAAGTTGTGAAAAATACCCAATTTTTGATTGAAGCAAAATTGGGATGAACCTTGAAAAAAAAAGTGTTGGAAATTCTTAACAAAAAGGTGGTGTTAATCGTGTTTGTATGTGATTTGCCCTGTTGCAAATTGGATGAATTTTGAGTTTGGGAATTGGATTTTATGGTTTTTGAGTGTGTGTGTGTGTGTTCGTCATACAGTAGCAGAGAGAGAGGGAAAGATGAAAATAGGTGTTTGGTATTGTGTTTTGCAAAAGTAGTGGGCTGTTTGGCGATTTTAATAGGCTGGTCCCCTTAATTATTAAGGAGCCATCCACTTTAACACGGCCGGTCCCCTTAATTTTAAGGGGGGTGCCTATCTGAGAAAAAAATTATCAAAATACGTCGGGAGGTACTAGTAATATTATTTTATATACTCTAGTCGTCGAAGGAATCAGTTGAGAGCGAGAGGAACACAATTACTTGACATTTTTAATTAACTTCTCGTCAAGTTAAGTAAACTTAAATAATTTCCATGAAAATATTTAAGTTGTCCAAATTTGTTGGGATCGAGGTGTATGGTTTTGAGGAAATGATTGACGAAATTTAATTGAAACATTTTATTAATCTTTTTTGTTAATTAAAAATACTTTGATTACTTCGGACGAAATAATTAAGTTGTCAAGCCGAGAGAGGATTTAACAAGGATTTAGTGATGTTTTCAATTAACTTCTTGTTAACTGAGTAAATTAATTATCTCGGATGAAATAAATAATTATCACAATTTAGAATTTTTAAGAGATGATAAATATATGACGACAGAGTGATTGAATGAAGTTAACGCTTCATGAGAGGATTTTGATAGACGTAGTTTATTATAGACGTGTAGATGATGCGGACGTCGTAGTCGAAAGGAGTTTGTTTCATCCATAGTGATTTTGATGTCATGCCTTTTCGGCGTAAGATGAAAAACTAATCCTACTTCTATGTTAATGATTACCCACTAACTCACTTTTCTTCATCTACGTGAGTTCGCTACTAGTGGACATAAAAGATTTCCATTTTATAGATGTACGTAGAGAAGTCTAATTCAACTACGTGAGAGACGAGTTCATAATGAACAAAATCTCTTAATTCTAGAAAGCCAACAAATGATATTTCTACACTATTTCCATTATGTTCTACTAATTAAAACTTATTTGTTTAGCATATACCCCATGTAGCATAATAATATATAGTCATTTAACACATAATCTAAATTCTAAGAAGTTTGGAAAGGAGACATACCTTTGCCTACAATGTGTTTACTTCAACATCTTTAAGTAAGAAAGCTTTGAAGGAGAAAACTTTTGGAAAACCCGTCAAAAGTATTTTAAAGAAATGTATTTGGCTCGACCTATTCCAAGAAAGTTAATGAACAACTCCACTTGAATGTTGTAACGACTCAACCACTTGGAGCCCTAATGGGTCCTCATGGGTCCCCAAAGTTGTTTAGTCCCCCAACATAATTTTCATATGTTTGCTTTGATTCGGATACATATAAGGTAGACATATTCCCCACGGAGAGAAGTTTGGTTGTTGTGAATAATTCCACATTGAATGATTATTATTGGGGTAATTTTGTCTAACTTGATCTCTCCTATGTTGTGGTGTTTTAGACCGAGGGTGAGAGTTATTAGTTCTTTTGGAGGAGGAGTCTTAGATCTTGTTTTTGGCTTAGTAAAGCCAACTCCGGGTTTTAAAGAAGGTTTATAAAAATGTTTTTACTTCGTCTTCCGCTTGCAATTGGGTATTTAAGTATTGTTTTATAAGCCAAAATTTTGGTCTTGGGTTGAGTTTGATTCGTACTGACTTTTCTTTAGACCTCCTAACCTCTTGTTGATTTAACAAAATTCACTTGTTTAGACTCACTAGTTGATCCTTTGGTAAAATTAAATCCTAGGCCGGATTTATCAACCGAAAGGGTTATTGAAGACTTATCAATTTCTTAAGCGATTTTACTACATTATTAAAGATTGAATAAGCTAAAAATTTTTCGTCCTTAATTTTCATTTTTCAAATCTAAGTCTTGACATTTTTTACATTCTTCATCTGACCTCTTTACCTTTTTTTCTTTTTAATAGTTTTAATTTTTAGTCCAGTACTTCATTTTCTAATTTATTTTTAATTGTTTTAGTGAATTTATTTTTAAGCCATGATTTTAAGAACTATTTTTGCATAGTCCGATTATATTCATTAGCTAAGTCTTTTTCCATCTAACGATGATTGGTCATCACTAAAAATTTAGTTTCGGAAAGTAACTCATATAGAAGCTATTAGCCATAAGACATTTTTCCTTCTTTAGTGCCCTTTTCTTCTTCATTCCTTCGTCGCTATCACTCCATGATCCTCCAACAAATGCTCTGTGATTTGAAGCTTCTTGATAGTTTTTGGACAACTCTTCGGAATAGGTGATTTGAAACCCCACATTTAAAAACATTTTCTTTCGCCTTTTGCCATTTTTTGTCCTCCTTTATTTCTTGAGATCCCTTTCGTTCATCATGAGGTTGCCTTCGAATCTTCCCTCGACTTTTTGAAAAATTTCTTTAAAGAGTCTCGCACAGGCCATGGCGTATTCTTCGTCTTCACTATCGGAAGTCAAACTATCTTCATCACTTGATTTCTTTTTGGCTTTCAAGGCAAGAGATCTATTTTTTGTCTTTTGCCTTTGACCATTTCAGAATCATTCTTAATTATTACTTCATAAACTTTCAAGTTTCCAATAAGTTCATCAAGAGATAGAGATGTTAAATCCTTTGATTCTTGAATAGCTGTAACCTTTGCACACAATTTAGGATGAAGTGCTCTAAGAATTTTTCTAACATAATTCTTGCTAGAAAAACATTCATCAAGTGCTTTTAGACTAGTAATAATATTGTTAAATCTAGCAAAAGCATTATCTATCGATTCCTCTTCTGGAATCATAAATTGTTCATATTGTTGAACAAGAAGATCTATTTTATTATCTTTGACTTGACTATTACGCTTGTGCTTGATTTAATAAATATCCCAATTTCTTTTGCGTTTTACACCATGACAATTCTTTCATATTTCTTTACGTGGACGGATTATAATCACCATTTTAGCTTTCATTAATTTTTAGCAAGTGTTCTTTTTAGATCATTATTTTGTTTATTCAAAAGATCACTGTTTCATCCCTTTTTGTTTCGGGATTATAATTGAATAGAGGAAAATCACCATACGGGTAATTATAATGCCAAAGATCTAGATCTTTTGATTTCACATAAGTTTCAAATCTATTTTTCTAATAAATAAATCCATCACTTTCAAATAGTGGTGGTCTTTGCATAGATCCCGTCAAAATATTTTTCCGATTTCCATAGATCGATTAAGTTTAAAATATAAATTATTTAAAAATCTTTTTTGAGACGTGGCTCCTGATACCAATTGTGGAAAACTAGAAGGGGGTTAAATAGTTTATCGCATTTTTGAAATTTATGTTAAACTTGTTTATAAAAAATTAGATTCGACTTTTGTGTGATCTCAATATGTGCACAATATAAACAATACAAGTATGTAAGTAAATGATAAGTAAATATGAAAGGCAAGAGATAAGAGTTAGAAGGATCAAACCACAACTGCAAGGAATTTATAGTGGTTCGGTAACGAAGCACCTCTTCGCCCTACTCCACTCCCCGAGCACCAAACTCGAGAGTTATCTTCACTATGTCAACAAACTCCCTTTAGGCGGAGAAAACCGTACACAACTTGCTTACACCAATTTCTGACACTAAGCGAAATGTCGAGCGCTAATCCTAGCTAGAACAAATTTATTTCAATAACACAACACACCACTTCACGACAAATCACAACTTGGGTTCACTACACAACTTCTCTCTACTTTACAACTTCTCTTCACTTTGCTTCACAACTTTACTTCACCAAGACGCTACTACGATCACACCAATCTATCGCTACTTACTAAAATCACTCCGATCTAACTATACTTACAATGATCACAACAATTTAGAAAATTTTCTTTTATAGTATTGCACCTAGGAAAAATAGATTTGCTCTCGTAGGGTTGTTTTTGCAAAATTTCACTTTTTAAAGAACGGGATTCGTTCCCGTTCACGTTTTTTGTGTTTTAAAGCTCAAATCAACTCCGTTTTCGTTCTAGTTTTCTTTAATCTTACTTTTTAGTCAATTAGAGTCTATTAAAAGTAAAAAAAAATCATTTTAGGTTAATTTTTGAAAATTTAGGGTTTTTAGTCAACATTTTTAGATTCCCGTTATAATTTTTAGCTTAATTTTGTGTGCCTTTTTTGTTTTTAGAGTAGATTGAATTAAATTATCCGTAGATTTAGAAACCCAATTCAAATCTCTTCCATTCAATCATCAAATGTCAATCTAACTCTCGACTTTCCAATTCACTCCTCGTTGGGGATAAACGACCTGGGAATATTCTCTACTACTTCTGGTTTCATTGATTTTGTGGATTTTGATCCTTTTTATATATTTATATTTTTATATATATAAAGGGTTAATTAATCAATAACCACATGTCAAAAGACAGAAAATATTTCAAAACGTGATGAGATGCCCTTAAACAGTATTAAAGTATGCGAAATTTTTGACATATAAGGTATCGATTTCATGGGACCCTTTTCGAAATCATATAAATTTGAATACATCTTAGTCACTGTCAACTATGTATCTAAATGGGTCGAAGCATAAGCTCTACCAACAAACGATGCCAGAGTTGTTATTACTTTTCTAAAGAAACTATTCTGTCATTTCGGAATGCCCAAAGCTCTTATAAGCGATTGAGGAACTCATTTCTGCAACAAGATAATGGAAAAAACCATGAAAAGATATGGAGTTAACCACCGATTCTCTACATCGTACCACCCTCAAACAAGTGGTCAAGTTGAAAACACGAACAAAGCCCTTAAAAGAATTCTTGAAAAAAACTGTTAAAGATAATCCTGCCATATGGTCAAGAAAACTTGATGATTCTCTGTGGGCTTTTCGTACTGCTTTCAAAACACCAACCGGTACAACACCATACAAGCTCGTATACGATAAAAATTGCCACCTGCCATTTGAAATTGAACACCGTGCATATTGGGCCCTAAAAAACTGTAACCCAGGTCTCATCGCTGCTGGTGAGAAATGAATGTTCTAATTACACGAGTTAGACGAATTTAGACATCAAGCCTATGAAAACTCTCATCTATACAAGGCAAGAACCAAAGTTTGACATAACAAAAAACTCAAGATGAGAAAAGAATTCAAACATGGAAACAAAGTGTTGCTCTTTCATTCAAAATATAAACTCAAACAGCCGAAGCTTAGATCTCGTTGGCTAGGACCATATGTAGTAAAACATCAATATCCATCCGGATATGTTGAACTATATGGAAAATATGGAAAAACATTCATTGTTAACGGCCATCGATTGAGGCTATATCATGAAGAAGAAGATTATAATGACCAAAAGGAAGCAGTCACTCCCTTCTTTCTGAAAGAATGAACTCCAAAAGCAGGAGTCTAGCTAACGAATCTCTTAAAAATTAAGCGCTTTTCGGAAGGCAACTCATGCTTTATTTAAGTATGGAGGAGTCCTTCCTCCATTCCACTATACTCATATACTCTATTTTTATTGTCTAAAAAAACCCAAAAATATTTTCTTTTTGTGTGCTTTTGTGTGTTTATTTTTGCAGGCAATATAGCTTAACCCAGGAAAATTATGGCGTATGCTCAAGAATAGCTCTTTCGCAGCAACATTTCTCTATGCCCCAGGAAGTACCATGTTCCCTTAATTTTCCCTATTTTCTTGTTTATCAGTTATCACCAGTGTTCTAAAAGGCGCGTTATGGTGGCGCCAAGGCGTCACTAAGGCGTGAGGCGTGGCCTCCACGTTACGAAATGGACTAAGGCGCCGACTCTAGGCGTGGCGTGAGATGAGGCGAGAAAAGGCGCAATAAGGCGAGCAAAAGCGCGAGGCGTGGCGAGTTTTTTAGATTCAACTATGAAAATTTTTTATTTTTTAAAATGAAAAATATTACATGTAATGATTGTTTCTTAACTTTATTTATTATGTACAACGCTTTATGCAAACTCAATATATACGAAATAAGATATACATATTTCACAGTTTGTGCCGCCTTAATCCACACTTTAAAAACACAAAGGCTTCGCCTTAGCCGCTAAGGCATGAGGCTTGGTCATGCCGCCACACCATGCCTCACGCTATTTAGAACATTGGTTATTACATTGAGGGCAATGTTTAACTTAAATGTGAAAGGAAGCCAAATAGGAAAAATTAATCATATCATATCTTTCCATGTTTGCCTTACCAAAAAATTTTCAACTGATATTTTATGGAAATATTAAAAAATATATTTGCTTTTCTTTTAAATATAAAATATGCTATTAGTAAGGCAAGTCCAACCAGATTGACACTATAACTAGCACAAAATCAATCCACTAAATTGTGAGAACTTAAAGCCTTAAAAGAATTCGGGTATCCACCTTTGGTACCTAAGATAATTGATGCCTTTAGCTTGTTCGAGTTAAGGTTTGAATGCAATTAAAAGTGTCTCATCCGTCGTTACGGCTGTGTATTTGAAATTTGTCGCCTTTTCTAGAACAATGGTATTGGTTGAAAATTATATTAGAGTGAGCCGGTAATTTAGTAGCTCTAGAACTTGTGCTTGATCATCATTTAGTAGACCGTAGTGAGATTAATTTATAGACAAAATCATATGTTGTGAGGTGAATTAAATCCCGTAAGCTCCTGTAAACTGCAAGCACTCCCTTTAGTGCTATTCCGCTGAAGAAATTAAAGTTTAAAGAAAAAAAGTTCCGTGCCGGCCTTTGTTATCACAATGGTACCCGGTAAAATATATTAATCACTCAAAAACCATTAAGTACAATGGAATGTGACTGAATATCACATTAACCTCAAGCCAAAGCTTGAACAGCCATGTGGGTGTGTGTTTAAAGTTTAAGGCTTAAGTTTTGGCATAAGAGATTAGTATATGCTATTCACCCTCATCAATATCAAGTTCTACTCCTTTGGGATTTTGTCTGGTGCTCACGCCCCATCAGTCATGTTTATGTGTCTTGTACAAGCCTATGGTATCTGTCTAGATTACGTATGCGCATCTGAGTGTCTTCACAATTATAAACCTTATCTAAGTGGCTCGAGTGAATTAAAAAATCAAACACATCCCTTACGAGGTGCTCTGTTATATGTCTATGCCTGAAAAGTTATCTAAACTAGCAAACACTTGTTAAATCTAAATTTTCTCTACGTCGTGATAAATGATCTTGTTTTTTTTGCTTTAATTGCTTGAGGGCAAGCAACAGTTAAGTGTGGAGGGATTTTATAATGCCTTAATTATACATGTTTTTGGTGGCGTTATTTATAAATATTTTATCATTTCTCATGAACTTTCGATACTTAATAGCATGAATTATGTGCAGGTTCACTTGAAGTCGTCCCAAGCTCAAAAAGAACAAAGATCAAGTGTTTATAGTTATTGAAGAGCAAGATAGAAGAAAAGAAAGGACCAAAGCTAAAAAAGACCATAAGTATGCCGCACAAATCCCTTGTGCGCCACACTTCTTATCGAGTCAAAGAATTAAAGTTAATTAAATGAAGTCTGCATTAACTCACCAAGTACGCCGCACAAATATCCTTGTGCGCCGCACATCCTAGCAGCATTAATGAATTTTTCACCGACTTAACCAAAGTACGCCGTACAAATATCCTTGTGCGCCGCACTTCGACCCCTACTCAGCCTAAAAATAGATACGAATTTCACACACTTTTTCATATCTCAATTCCTTCAATCATATTCATCTCTATCTTAAATCATTCCAATCTTCTCAATCATATTCCACTTTATAAAACACTTGAAGTTGAAAATTGAAGATCAAACCACGAAGAACGAAGAAGAACATCATAATATTTAGAAGAATAAAAGGTTGTATTAAGATTCTATACTTATTACGGGTAGAGTTTAATCTATATTCTTACCCGAATATAGATGTATATTGTTATTCTACTTAATTTTGTTATGAACTTCATAGCCATGAGAGGCTAAATCTCTCATGATTACTCAGTGAAAATAATATAATGAATAAGCGTTTGGTATAATTACGATCTTGTTAATCTTAAGCTTATGTTATACCTAAGACTTATGTTAAAATCCCTATGTGTCAGTCGCTTATAAACTTTGATTATCAAACTTTGATTATATACTCACACGGTATGTGGTCAAAGACCGTTGTGAACTAAATAGTTTTAGAAGATTATCTTTTGATCTTTATCGTTTGTGACGAGAAATTCACTTGCGTTAATTGATAAGCAAAATATATTTGATATAATAGTAACAGGATTATTTGAGTGACATATTTAATCGAGTTAACTAAATATAAGTCTTAAGTTAAACAAGTTGATTTGTGAAAACATTTTATGACAAGAAAACCCTTTTTAAAAAAATAAAGTCCTAAGTTTGAGATCGTAACTATTACCATTGCTTATGAGTCTATGATGAAAAATTATTCAAGTAGTGTCATTTCTCATTAATTGAATTAGTTTCAGTTAATCAAATCTGTTAAAGTTTATTTTTATCTAATTATCAAACACTACGCAATCCCTGTGGGTCGAAGCCTGGTCTTACTAAAAAAGAGATTATACTACATACGGGGGTTATACTTTTACCCATGTGATTCCGTCTAATAACCAAGAATTTCAGTCTTACAAATTTAAATCTTTTTAAAACACATCAGTAGCAAAATAGTTTATGAGATGGAAGTAACCTAGTTTGAAAAATGATAGCGAGTTATTTTATATATGATGGTAGATTTGTTTATGAAATACTAGTGAAATAGTTTATAGGTGTTAGCAAAAGTTTCATAAGGTGATGGTATAATAATTTTCATTATGATAGTAGAATAAGTTATTAGGTAGTAGCAAAATAGTTTATAAAGTGGTAGTTTACTAACTGATGGTAAGATAGTTTATCAAAATGTAAAAATTATAAAGTGTTTGTGAAATGATTTATTATTGATGTTAAAGAGAATTTTGTAAGGTGATTGTAAAATAGTTTAAAATGTTAGTTCATTTGACGCCAGTTAGATAATTATCAACATTTAGTAAGATAGCTTATCACGTGATAGTGAATTGGTTTATAAAGTGGTTGTAAAAATGTTTAAAGGGTTATAATAGTTTAAGGAGTAGCTTGTATAAATAAACATAAGTTTGATAGATAATTTAAATCATTCACACATACAACAAAATTTAAAGGAAAGTACAACACAAATTCCTATTAGAATTAGAGTCTAAGAAAGTTTCCGCTTAGGGTTCACTAGGTAATACGGGAAGGTCTCTCCTTATACATCAACATTATTTGCTACGATGATTGAGTCTCCGAAAGATTTTTCTTTCCAGTACTTGTTCACACGGTTTCGAAACTTCCACATTGGAAAATCACTCTTGTAATGTCCTGGCTCTCCACACTCATAACAGGTAACTTTAGCTTTCTGTTTCGCCACTGAGGGCCTCTGTTTCGCTCTCGGGACTAGGGTCCTACAATCTCTTGTTTGATGACCCACCCGTTTGCAATTGCCACATTTTTCCGCACACGGGCTAGTGTGGTGAAACTTGCACTTGATACATAATGGTAGATTTCTAGCATATCCTTTCTTGTTGCTTGGTCTAGCAATGTGTGCTCTAAACACCTTATTCTCTTTGTTTTGTTTTTGGCTAGAGCTTCCCTTGTGGTCACCTTCCCACTTTCTTTTGTAGCTAACATTCTCTACTATCTTATCTTCCTGCCGTTTGGTCTGGCTCATTGACTCGTACGCCATGCGGGTCTTTGTCTCATAGATAGCGATAGTCTCGATAGCATTAGCCACTCGCTGGGCCACAATCTGCTCGAGTTCCGCAAAACTCATCCGTTGATTCGTAGTTGTCATTGTTTCCTTAAGATCACTAGAAAATAATATATAATGAGATTTCATCCAAGGTAAAATCACAATACGTAATGAGCATAACATATATGTAAAATGAGACCACGACACGCAAAGGTATAAGATAAAACAACATGGCATAAATAAATCAACGTCATAAAATAGCATAATCATAACCAACAACATATGTTAATAAATAATACCTCATTTTACATGAGTAAAAGAGTACAAGTTTTTCATTAACGCTACCAACCGAGTACTACTCAAGTTTAGTAGGATACAATCCAAAAGAAGCTACAAATGACGCTAATGTATCTGTCTATGTACCGAGGTACCTATATGTCCTGCACTTGACTCTATAGTTTAGCCATCTCAGATCTGTCGGTCACCCAAAACTCTCTGACTTCTTGTTTAGCGTACTCTGCTTGAAGCTGTGACCGTGTTAACCTGCCTCTTATAATCCTAAGTGACTCTAGAGTAATCACATCGTGTTGCTCCAATGATCCAACTCTAGCATGAAGGGTCATTATCTCTTGCATGGCAGATGTCAAATTAGCACGCAGTGTCTCTATGTCATCCCCAATTGACTCAGTATGCTCTGATGGTGATGGTACTACTATTGGTGGTGGTAATGGTGATACTGATGATGGTAGTGGTGGTGAGGGAGATCCAAATCTCTTACGAGATAAGGATGGTAAAAGTGATGGTGGTGATGATAATGATGGTATCTTTGATGGAAGTGGTGGATGACAGGTGGATGGTGATGCAGTTCTCTATTGATCTATGGCTGCTTTGTATCTTAGTGGCATCGAGGTCTCCTTTCTCGGTTGACGAGCAAAGGCAAGGCTAATAAGTAGGGGTCGGGTAGGTGGTGGATGAAAAACTAATGTCGAACCAGTCTGGGTATGGAGTGACTTAGTAGTCTCACTCAGATCCTCATTTGATGAGTCGTCACTAGAATCCAGTGGATAGTCCTACAAAGTCGATGTACGATCTGGTCATGGTGGTGCAGGTCTAACGGGTAAGCTAGTAATCTTATTGTCAGAATCGAATATGATGACAAGCAGAGAAAATACTCCAGCAGGTGGTGTGGTAACAGGAAAATGTGTGGGACGAGGTGTGATCATAGTGCTGTGACAATCCAGGGTTTTATATAAGTATAATATATAAGACAAATGTAAGAAATATACGCAAGATAAGGTAAGCACGTATATAAATCATGTAAGCACATAGTGTAAGCAAGTAGTGTATGCACATGAAAAAGTGTTGATGTGATGCAATGTTTATGAAAACGGTTATAGTCTAGGTAAGA
>BQNB010005293.1:0-76889 GCA_026074375.1 Tanacetum coccineum | reverse complement strand
ACTACTAGATTAGACTCTAGTTATAGCTTTTAGAACCTAGCCACGGGATGTGTGGTATAAAAAACAACACTTGTCAAAATTTGACTATGTGTAGTACAAAGGCAAGTTGTTCATGATATAATACAATGGCAATCCCGTTATACCTTGTAGTTTCATAATACCGATTTATCCATCCTAAAACAATTTCTCTTATATCATCATCTCCGTCGTCATCATTATGAATCATATCTTGACTCCTAATATTTCAGATGCTTATTAGAATTCATATCAAATAAGTATCTATGATTTCAATATCACCATTATAACAATGCTTATTTTTGAACTTTAAGCATTTTAAGGAAAAGTAAGTGATCCGTAGTTTTACGTACCTATAAAATATATAATAAAAAATACTACTTAGGTAAATTCTAACTATTCACCTTTAACTAAGGTAAAAACCAGCCATGAACTCCAGGCTTGCCGAGTCAGAAAATATTTGCTTATAGTGTTTCCGCACTCCTAGAAGCAGCAAGGCCCGCTAACATGGCTAATACTGAAAAATACCACCAGACCAAGAAGAATCTCTGTAAGCAAGAAAGGGTAGCTACAAAGAATTCATGGGGATCTGCCAACCTGATCAACTTCAAATGTAACGGAAGGTGCGCTGTTGGTTTTAATTCCCGCGTGGTTTTGAGCGAACTAAATCCCAGTGTTTTTCCCGCGTAGCAACTGTACCTGAAGACTATGCATAGGTTAAGGTTTGCAAACTGGTACTTAACTGAAGAACTCTAGTCCTGTGGGAATTCTTTACCCACCTATTAGGATAGAAGAAGCTTACAAGATTACCTGGGTTGAATTCAAGAAGCTTTTGATAAAGAAGTACTATCCCCGAACTGAGGTCCAGAAGATAGAAGATGAATTTTACCATCTGACTATGAAGGATAATGAAACTCAAGTAATATGTTAGAATATTCCAGGAATTGTGCAACCTTGTGTCTCCACTATGGTGCCCAGATCTAGAGAAAATATGGAGAGTTTTCATCGTGGGTATAGCCTCAAATATTGAAGGGAATGTTATACCACCCGGGACCTACCGCGGTCCTCTAAACCTCAAACTCTAGTGAGGAAGGCTATTAACATAGCCAAAGGAGGGCTAAATGGATCATTTGACAAAGCACACGTCCAGTGCATTTATCAAGTGATCACAAACAAAAGTTTGACTACAGAAGGAACTTTCAACAACAACAACAAAACCGCAACGATAATAACATCAACTAAATAACCGGTAACACTTAATGCCCACAGCCGCGTACCAATAATCACCCGAACCACGAACAAACAGAAGACAAGAAACCTTCAAAGCCTTATGTTGTCACTATCCAACAGAAAATAGAAGGGTAAACTGGAAACCGCCCTTTGTTGTAAGAAATGCACACTGCTAATTCACATAAGACCTTTGCACTAGTCAAGTGTAAAACTTGTGCAACAAGTGTTGGATCATCCTGACCTAAGAACCTGCTTAATACAAAGGGCCAACCACTTGAAAGTAATCCGCGCTATAACCAGTGACAGTTACTTGTCATGCCTGTGTGAGAGAAAAGGTCATTATTAAAATCATTGCCGAAAGACCATCGCAACAACAATTCCCGAAGGAAGGAGCCACATGCAAGGGATATAATGCTCACCGAAGACCCGAACGTCCGTCACGGGTATTGTTCCTTTTAAACCAACATCTAGCTAGATTATTATTTGATTCATGAGGGGTCGATAAAAAGCTTCGTATTACATATCTCTTGCCTCTATGATAAATAATCCCACCCATGTACAATGATACCTTTACCAAATCGAAATGTTGACTGACGGAAACCTAGAAAGCACAAAAAACACCGATATACAGGGTTGAACCCTGACCTTGTAAACCAAGCCGTTTCGAAGATTGATCTTATGTCCGATCAAAGGGGGACTCGGTAGTTATCGTCACTTCGTCATTGGTTGGAGAATGAATGCCCAAGTATCATGCTATAATTATCTGATGACGATAAAGTCGTCCAACATCCCAATAAAAACGGTGAAACTTTGATCACCAATGTGACCAAAGTAAAACCCGACTAGGTCTCAAATCCTGTATAAGAAACCGAAAGGTAATATCATAGGCTGTTGTTAAGTTTATCGTAACCCGAAGAATGGATAAAGATTGTCAGACAGAAAGAGAGGGGGGGTTGTGGGGCCTTTGACAAGAGACATATAGATAAGGAACGTCATCATAATTTCCAAGAGACAAGAGTAATACAAATGTTCTTCAAGAAACCAGTCAATAGATCAATACCATTCTAGATTACGAATGAACAGGTGTGTTTGACGAAAATATCAACTTCCAAGATTCGAATCATATAATTCCCAACGAATAATAAGTTTTATCCAAGTCCTTCAGGTAGTGAAAAATAAACCCTGTGATAGTCGTAGACATTACCCAAAAGAGGATAACGAGCACGCGATGAGGGGATGGCCGTAGCTATCGTGTCTGTTTGGCGCGGGATGGGTGGCGTATGGAGTAGGACTCACTACATGTGGTATGTAGTGGTATGGATTCTACACTCATTTGCACTAGGGGTAACAACTTTCGTCGATCAAAATGGTTTATTAGGCAATCTCTTAGACATTGCGTGAGGCTCGAGAAGCAATATGACCATAGACGAAGATCGCTCTCAGATTTATGACCTTGGGCGGCAAGATAGTTTGGTTCTAGCAAATATTTATGTATTTGACCGTGGTCTGGTCATATGCTGTGGAGCAGCCAGATTCCAAATACCAGAGACACAATTTGGACAACAGCCTTCATCAAGAGAGGAAGATGGAACAAAAATTTTTACCCACCCCCAGAAAGTATTGGATCCTAAAATGACTGGGTTCCTTTTGTTAGCAGATACAGATTTAAGAACCTTAGATTTCCTAACAGGAACATTAGTTTTAGATTTCCTAGGTTTCCGTAAGTAAACCAATGTTACGATAGGATTAGGTGTTTCATTATCTAGAGCAGTTGGTTTCCTAAGGGGCACTTCAGTAGTTGTGGTAAATACATTAGTTCAAAGCACGCATTCCCACATAAGTGAAAGCCAGACCATAGGTCCTCCAGATATATCCAATATTTGTAAACACCTTTTCCTATTGGTTTCCAAACTTTTCTCTTTGAACTTTTCATAACAACTATATATTTTACACGAGCATTCTAATTATTGATAAAATCAAGAACACACAAATCATGATTATCAGAAAGCATGCAACCATTACACTTAACACATTTAAGTTCAGAATTCTCATTAAGCTTGGAGTGCTGCACATTAGCAGTTCCTTTAGGTGCAACAACACAATCTTTATTTTTCAAACTAGATTTACTTTCTAGGTGGCTTTCTACTATTCGTCTGAGTTACTACTGGTGTTTCCGCTGAATCTATCTTTTCTTTATAATGCCTAAAAAGGCTGTGATCCGCTAGCACTAGTAGACGGTTTTACTCCTGTAGAAGACAACATAGGTTTGTTAGAAACTAGGTTTGATGTAGAGGATGTTTTTATGATAGTGTTTCCTGAGGATGTGACGGGCTTAGTGAATCTAACTCTTTTGTCCTTGTTCTTTGGGGTCACAGCCACTAATTTTTTACTAGAATTGTTGATACTAGGGCATGTTTTACTGATGTTTGTAAGCAACTCCTGAATTCGTTTATTATACCTAAAAGCATATTCTAAGGGATGGTCTAGTGGATAATTAGCTTTAACATGTTCAACTAGATCCCTAAGAACTGCAGCTTCTTCCTGAGTGTGCTTAATATAGGAAGAGTGAGCTCTCTTTTTATTCAACAATTTAAGGGTTATTGGTTCCACATTAATCGTAAGCATCTCTGGATCAATAGTGTGTTTCGTAATAGCATTATCAACGAAAAAAAAAAAAAAAAAAAAAAATAGAAAAAAAAAAAAAAAAAAAAAAAAAAAAAAAAAAAAAAAAAGAAAAAAAAAAAAAAAAAAGAAAAAAAACACAAAAAAAAAATAAAAAAAAAAAAAGAAAAAAAAAAAAACAAAAAAAAAAAAAAAAAAAAAAAAATAAAAAAAAAAAAAAAAAAAAAAAAAAAAAAAAAAAAAAAAAAAAAAAAAAAAAAAAAAGAGCTTTTCCTTTTAAGTTTCCTTAAGTCATCCTTGGAGCTTTAATTACCAAAACTATTGTTCCTGGAGATTAGCATTTAAATAAAAATTACCACAGACTTTAGATAGACTTTATTAATTTAAATTTTCACTTTGTTCTTTGACAAATACGTGTTGGCTTAATCAGTCAAAAAGTTGCTTAAATGTCCTATTTCAAATGCTCATTCTCAGACATAAGCTTTGACCCCTATGATCAATTCAAATATTATTGTTTCAAATCTCCTCTAAGTCCTTTTAATCTAATCCTCATTCATATTGTCCACATAGAGATTTAATTCTCTCGTTTCAACTTCTTTAGACCGTGTCTTTCTCTGGGACTGAGCTTACATTCATTAATCAAAGTATTGATCAAACTTGAGCACTTTGATTTGACACGCGGAAATTGTCTCTTTGAAAAATTTCCTGATTAAGTTGAGAATAAACTTCTAAAGAGATGCAATGTTTTTTAAGAGTTGTAAAACTTCTGAACAGTTTATCATAAGTCTCTTTTTCAATGAAATCCTTTTTATTGAGAAGCTCAGTCTCAAGTTTGAGACACTTTTCACATTCATGCACATACACAGAAGTACTATCCATAGAAGAATTCACAATTATGTTCACAATATCTTTGCTTATTATTTGTTCCAAGAGTCGTTCATTTTTGTTCAAAACTTTATTCATTTTAACTTCAAATTTTGTTTACTCTAAACGATGTTGTTTCACAGCCTGTTCTATTTGATGAAAGACATTTTGGACTTTAGAAAGTTGATCAATCAAATATTGATCAAATGTATTAAATAAGTCCTTCAGAGCTTTTACAAATGGAATATTCCATCCCTAAACAAGCTTTGTGTGTATGTTCAATACCCCTCAAGCCTCATTGGATGCTATGGTGTCGTGGGTGTAGTTCTTTGGAAAACTATTAAAACCAGCAAGTTGGGTGTTAAGTTTCCTTCAAACTCTTTTACCATGCTGACTTTTTGGAAGTTTCTGGGGATACATCTACTTTGGGGGGTCGACTAGAAAGAGTGGGTGCTTTAATGTTGTAATTAATTCTAGACCAAATGGCTGGTTCATCTGATAAATGCATTTGGGGCTAATATGAGTGTTGGATTATTCGTAGTATTGGTGATAGAACTGAATTATGGGGAAGGGTGTATTTTATATTTAGTTATTTTTGTGTAGACGGGTGGTTTATATGATGGGTGGTATTAGAATAACGTATATTGATAGATAGGTCTAGTAGTTGGATTATATCTTTGGCTGTATTTTTCTCAAGTGTATTAAATGACATTTAGATTTTGGGGTAATATTATGTGATGTAGTCAGTTTGTTAGGGTTTTTGATATAATAGTGGAGGGGGTTGTGTTGGTTTATGTGGGACTAGGTGTGGGAGCAAATGTTGATTTGGTTGTGATAATGGATATGTTTTTTTTAATTTTTTTTATAGGTGGGTGAATATGGTATTTGATTGTTAAATTGATATGTTGTATTGATTAGTATTATTTTTATAAGTTTTTTGAAATGTAAAAGTTTGATTAATGTGTCAATTTTTGTTTGGGGTTATGTTGGGGGAGTTTTATGTTGAGATTTAGATATTAGGATATCTGGTTTTTGATTAGTGTTAGGTTAGATTTTTTGTTATTTGGGAATATTTACATTTAGTGTTATTGTTAAGAGTTCGTTTCAAGCTCAGCAGTTAAAGTATCATTGACACTTTTATTGTCCAGATTTATCTTGGTACAATTAACTACTTGGGTTTTCAGTTGTTCAATCACAGATAATATCAGTGCATCTTGTTGTGCAGAAGAGTTAGAATTTTGAACAGCTGCCTGTTGTGATTCAATCACATACTGAGAATAAGGAATGATATTGCTATCACTGGTTATTTTAGTCTCTGAATGGTTCACAACATTCGACTGTTCAGAAGACGGCATCACCTGCACAGCTTGATTTATTATATTAGTATCCACATTAGGATTAGAGCGTCTGAACCATAATGAGATAAATTCGCCATGAGAGCAACTTTGGCAGTGTTGAGTTCATCACAATCAGAGTCATATGCATCCAAATCATCGGCTTGATAAGCAGCATTATGGGTAATGACAGTCTGTGTGGCTTGACCTTCTGCAATTCCTGGATCTGCCAAAAATGCTAATTCCTCCTCATGTAGAATTTGACCATTTGCTTGAGCTTGTACCAGCAACACTTTATCCTTAAACCACGAATCATCCTGTTTCCTCTTAGGTTTAGTGCACTGTTTGGACATGTGTCCTTCCCCTTTACAGTTGTAACAAATAACAGTCCTTTGTTTCCCAGAATTGCTTCCACTTGCTCCTGGAGTGTAGGTTCTACTTGTACCCGAAGCAAAAGAAATTTGTCTCCCCTGAACTGGTTGTAAAGTAATTCTGCCATCATTAATGGTAGCTTGTTGCCTAGGGTTTGACGAATTCCTAAGCTGATTGTTGGTAGTAGGATAGCGAGATGTGACGACAGCTGATAGGAATGACATCATATGGTTAATGGCATCAATGGGGTCATCACCTTGCTTGAACACCGGAACAGTTAGACCTAAGTCTAGTGGTGGAAATTCAGGTTGTTGTTGTTGTTGGTTAACTGTGGGAGCATATTCAATTTGAGGGATTGATGATGGTGGAGAATAAGCGTTGTGGTGAACTGATGATTGATAATCATTGGATGGATAAGTGATTGAAAGAGGTGTTGATGATTGATTGCTTGAGTATTGTTGAGACTGATAAGGTGATCCATACTGTGGAGACTGATATAGTGAAACTTGTGGTTGAAATTGAGAGTTTTGGTATGAGTGCTGATGAGTTTGATAAGGAGACTGGGTCATCTGATGGGTTGCAACCAAAGCAAGCGGATCTGAGTTGCGTTCATGCATTAAACGAACTTCATTTGCATGAAATTCATGTTGTCCCAAGTACGCATGAAGCTGATCAATGTTAGTTGTGTGCAAATCCCGAACCAGTTTGACACCAGTCATAAATTTGCTCCACAAAGGAGGAAGAGTATTCAAAAACTTGGTTTCAACTTGAAATGTTCTGTTTCCTATTGTAGAATGTTTCATGTCTTTGATAGTAGTGAAGAATCTCAAGTAGAAATCACGTAGTGTTTCCCCTTCTTATAACAAGCTTATCGAATTCATCATAAACGACTTACACTCTCTTTCATGTTTCGTTAATGAGGTTCCTTGCATGAGAAGTTGAATCTTTCCAAAGTCCTTGGCGACGTATGATTGCTAACCAAAGCAAAAGACACTGGTGGTAGTCTTTGGAGAATTATATTTGTTGCCTTGATATCACAATCAGCTTGAATTGCTTCCGTAGCAAATAACTCAGAATATTTCTTTGGTCTAGTTACTCCATTTTCCTCAATCGTAGGCCAGATGAGTGGACCATTTTCAACGGATTCAAGAATCATTCTTCCATGTTGTCTATTCATCATATATAGCTCCATTATGCTTTTCCAAGAATCGTACATATCCTTTTCCAACATAGGTGGACGATTGTCAGCACCCGAAAGAATCGCTTTGTCAGCAAGAGTCGTCATTTGAGAAATCTGTATGTTAAAAGATTACTTGTTTGATCGACCGGTGGTAGAAAGAAATTGTGTTTGATTAAGTTGTCTTTTAAATGTTTTAATTCTTGAAACTACACGGGATTTTACAATTCTTGACAAAACCGGGAAAACAAGTTAATGTTTCACGAGATTTTACAAGTCAAAGAAATAAACCGTATAATTTGGAAATTTGAGTTGTTTGGTTTCTATTAAACTTGACTAGTTCGGTGGTCTTTGAGAAATGACTAGATCGGTTATCTCACAAAAATGATTAGATCGGTTGTTACTGATGTAGACTAGATCGGTATTCACTGAAAACTAACTAGTTCGGTTATTACTAAAGAAAACTAGATTGGTACTCATTGAAAGCTAACTAGTTCGGTTATCACTGAAGTAGACTAGTTCGGTTCTCACTAACGTAGACTAGTTCGTTTCTCACTGATAAATAACTTGTAACACCCCCAAAATCACAACAACACAGCGGAATACCACTTGGGTGCTACTTTATAGTTCATACACACAAGTTACAGAAAACGACCTCAAAAGAGGCGTTTAATAAAATGTCACATTCGGTTTAAATAAATCAGAGTAAATTTAGGTCCCAACAATTTATAATTTATCAAGATTACATGAGTTCAAACGTGACACATCAAGAAAACATTTATCGAATGTGAAGAAAACCAAGTCCTTATAGTTTTGATATCCGCGCATCCAAATGCTCCCATGCTCAGCTAACAAGATATAACCTGAGAAAATACATGCAAAAACGTCAACAATAATGTTGGTGAATTCATAGGTTTTAGCAAAAACCGCATTGAAATAATTCAAATGATATTTCCTTAAGAAAAGTAGCGTTACAACCCTTCGAAGCATTATTTCCGAAAATCCAAATCATGATTTCAATAATCAAGTAAAAATTAGTAATGGACCACAAGCTTTTAGTTCAACCAACATCAATGCATCAAGTGCATTTTCCAAATATCATATTCCACATTATCGCCATGAGCCCTTGACACCGACGCCTTGACACGGCATATATCTTTTCATATGCTCACAAATTTTTGCCCCATACAAGGTATAATTGCCAGATACCTACCTCTCAATACAAAACGTCCTAAACAGGGTGTTCATGTTATCCAACTGATCCATACCCTCAGACGGGGTTGTCAACCCAATAGATCTATTTAATGTACTAGCGCTCCCCCCACTATAGGGCAGATTGACGGTTCAAATTTGGGGACTTTTGGCAATATCTACTCATGCGAATAATCTCATAATCGGGACAAGCATACCCTTCAAGCACTTGTGTCCAATTTAAAACAAGTAATGGTTTCAAAACTCACGGTTTTGTAAATAGATAATCAATGTTCTCAAAACATTTACTAAGCAATTCCAGCTTCAATAATTCCAATGGTAATCCACCATTTATCAAACATGTATCAAAATCATGTAATAAGCAAGCCAAAGCTTTAGTGAAAACAATTCATGTAACGCTTAAGTAGTAAAAAGAAACATTTTACTTAGTAAAACAAGCATGTATTCTCACCCCGAAAATAGTTACGAAAACCATTAAAAGAGCAAAGGTGGGGCTATGAACTCACCAAGTAAAGTAGAAACAAGAGCAAGCGAGAAAATTGAGACCACGAGAAACTCCAAGAAATTATTCGGGACCTACATAATAAGTCGCGACATAATGTTATAAAGTATTCCAATACTTATATATAGTTATACAATAACTAGTTTATAAAAATGCAAAACATGTGCAACATTGGACCGAGACTTAACCAAGGTGTTTCTATCTCTAAATTTGATATAGGACCTGTACATATACCCAACTAAAAGTCTACTAAGTATCGCTTATCAAATCTTAACTTTTTCTAAGTGGTCGCACCTTTACTTTTCTAAAACTAGGCGTAAAAGTCCATTTTCTGGTTTGGGTCAGATTCATGAGAGCATTGCTCCCAAACCATTAAGGCTATGAAAGTGAGGCTTTCACCTCCAGAAAGCCCTTTGAGTCTACTTTCCAGAATATCAAGCCAATCATTCCAATTATTTACCATTTAAGAGAAAAGTTTACTTTACTAACTGAAACTCAAAACAGAAAACTTGTTTTCCAGATTTTAGTTAACTTCATGCCATTGTATCTCTAAATCTATAAAAGGTACAACAATGAGGCTTTCACCCCTGGAAAGCCCCCTTAGTCTAGTTTTCAAAACATTTGGCCAATCAATCATACTATTCACCAATCCATGGGAAATGGATTTTTACTAACCGAAGGTCAAACCAGAAAGTTGGCTGAACTTCTTATTCCTACGGTTTTGGCCATAAATCCTAATCTAGGATAGCAATGGGTGCAAGGCCAAGTGCTGGAGCTTTCCTAAGACATCTAATACTGAGTCATGCATTAAAACCCAAACTTTTAGTTCAAAATTTTATAGATTAACACGTTTTATATTCGAAGGTCCAGATTTGACCCATGATCGTAAATTGACCATAACTCCTTCATCCGGAAGAGTTGGTTGAGCATCCAATTTACCACATGATCCTCTAAGTGTCTATTTTTCAAATATCAATTTATATCAGTAGGCACAGGCCAAAAATTTTGAGGAAATGGGGCGACAAGCTGCTGTCCCCAAAACAGTCCCTAGATAATCCTTCCAAACCTATTTTAAACTCATTCTAACCATTATCAATCATTATGCAAGGCTACTAATCATCTCCCAAACACATCCCTTACACTATAACATAACTTTTAAATCAAACCAAAGATTCACAAGATCAAAGCATGCATGCTTAAAAAGACCATCAATCAACCACATGCATTAACACTAGAATCAATTAATTGAAGTATGAAAATTTTAGGGATACTTACAACACCAAGAATGATAGTAGAAGATCAACAAATAAACCCTATGGTGGGTGTATGGGCTGCCGAAACCAAGGGGACAAAAACCCAAGCTTTATCTTGATTTTTATTTATCCAAATCCTTCACAATCAAACCCTAATCACCCCTTTATCATTCTTGTAGCCTCTAATCAAATCCAAACCTTAAAAATCTTCAAGTTCTTCAATTCAAGATTTTTCTAAATCAATGCATGGTTGATTTTATCATTGGGGAATGATTGGGGTTTATAATAGTGTTGATTTAAGGTGAAAAGGAGTAGATTAAATGGGGTTTTGATGATCAATTAAGGGTTTTGGTGGTTTATGTGTCGAAACAGGAAGAAAGGAGAAAAGGGAAGAAGAATTTTTTTTTCTGTGTTTTTGATTACATAAAGAAAAAAATGAAAAAATAAATGTGTATACGTGTGTGTTATAATAAAAAGGGTATTAGGGTTTGGTGTCATGGGCCCCAAATTAGCTAGTTGGTTAGGTTTGTTTGGGTTAAAACATAGGTGTATGGTTTTTGGCTCTATGCCGGTTGAGCAAAAAGGGAGGAGTGGGTTTTGGCCCGCTTCTTCCTAACTAATAATACTTATAAGTCTCGGGCCCTAAAACCTTTCCTAGTCCGACACTTTTTCCTAAACCGTAAAAATTTAACTCGGTTGCACATGTAAATTTTATAAAAATAAAATTTTATAAAATTAAAATATAATTGCCATTCGAGGCCAAAATACGGAGTCGTTGATTTCTCGTTGCTCAGAAACGGTTAAATTTTTAACGCATAGCATTTTTATTTAACTCCGACGATTTTCTCCAAAATCGACAAAATAATAAAATGAAAAATTTTCTATAATTTAGAAAATTATTATATAAGTCAAAATAAATAATGACCGTAAATTCGGGTTCTTACATAACTAGATCGGTACGCACTGAAAATAACTAGATCAGTACTCACTGAAAATAACTAGATCGGTACTCACTGAAAATAACTAGATCGATACTCACTGAAAATAACTAGATCGGTACTCACTGACGTAGACTAGTTCGGTTGTCTCACGAAACCCACTTTTTCAAAACTAAAAAAGACACGTTTTTGACGATTGTTTTCCAAAAATTTTTGTACCAAAAGTGTTACTAAGCCTATAGGGACAAGAAAAATGAAAACTTTAAGGTTTTTAAGCCGAAAAATTTAAAATCAAGATTTTGACCTTTATAAAGCTAACGAACCCAAATGACACAAAATAAGAGATTTTCGTATGAATCTAAGCACACACACCTATATCCAAGGATACTAGATCAAAACTACCTATGTAGATGATCTTTTAGTGTGGAATTTAAGCTTAGAAAACAAGAAAAAAAAAAAAAACGAATGGTATTAAAGAAAAACTACACGAAAACTTTAACCAACACAATATCTAAACACACCACTCTATGGCTCTTGATACCAATTGAAGAACAATCAAATTAACATACA
The DNA here is from genome assembly GCA_026074375.1 of Tanacetum coccineum. NCBI lineage: Eukaryota > Viridiplantae > Streptophyta > Magnoliopsida > Asterales > Asteraceae > Tanacetum > Tanacetum coccineum. The sequence goes on along the minus strand of BQNB010005293.1, from coordinate 64,800 downwards.
TGGAAAGAGGAGGAAAGTTGTTTTAAGAGAGAGAGTGGTTGGATGAACATTTTAGAGAGAGAAAGAACATAAAAGAGAACTTGTATTATGTGTGTGAATAATGAACAACCAACCACCTCTCCAAGGCATGAAGAGGTGTATAAATACTAACCTTGGCCGGCTATGGATGGGCCTTCATGGGCTTTCCATGGGCTTTTCCTTATCTTTGGCCCGGTTAGCTTACTAAATAATACATTGTGGATTACGAGCTAGAAACGTAAAATACATGGAGTGACAATCCTTTTTTGGATTCCTAACAGTACATCTTCTCCTATTAAGAAAATCACCAAAACTCTAATATGATATGAAACATGATCTGAGACCAGATGTTAGATAAATGCAATAAGAAATGAATGAGTGAATGGATGCAAGGACAATAGAAATGACTTGGTATTTATAGGCAAAAACTGATATTGTAGCACGGTTCCCGCGGTTCCCTTTCTCAAAGGGAACCGACCAGTGACAGAGAACCGGCTGATATTGTTCTCCGGTTCTAGGCGGTTCCTTTCTCAAAAGGGAACCGGCCATTGTAAAGACAGAGAATCGGCCGATACTGTTCACTGGTTCTAGGTGGTTCCTTTCTCAAAAGGGAACCGGCCAGTGTATATAAAGGGAACCGGTAATCTGACACAAAATCAGAATTTTAGATTTTAAAATCTTAAAATATTTTGTGTGATCTTGCATGATGATGTCACCTATGATGCAAATATATACATGACTTTTAAAACAAGGAAAGTCTAAAATGATTTATGCATTATATGAAAAATGTAAGATTCGGTGTGGCATATGATTTAATTGTATTAAGACTATTTGTGAATTCTAAATTTTTACTTTGTTTGAAAGACAAAAGTAAAGATATATTTTAAACAAAGTAAGCAAATTAATTTGTAGAAAGATATAGAGGACACATTTTAATATTTGAAGTGTAGTTTAGAAAATGTGACATGATAATGACGTGTAATGAGAACAATAGATATGATAAACATGATGAATATGATATAGTGATAATATGATGTAGGGGGATGATTTATTTAGTTAGAAAACTATTGGGTCATAAAAATATTAACTTATTTTTGGTAACACCCCCTTTGACAATATAGCCAGCGGAAGCTAATCTGGGTTTTACTTCATAGTACAACAGTCACAAATCATAGAAAATGACTCAAAAAGACGTTTTTAAAAGATACCTATCAATGTCCATAAAATAAGTGTTTGTACAAAGCATGACCCATATCTAGATATACAGAAAATGTAAATGTTATCAAGTTTTAGCCATGCTCAAGTCATGCCTACTCCTGCATAAAGTGCTCAATTACCTGGGATATAACATGCAGAAAATGGGTCAACAATGTTTGAGGAATTTGCTGAGGGTGGGAAATGTTTGATTACTTGTTTATAAATTGAATTTGGATGTGTTAGGATATTTATTACATGGGGAGGGAGGAGCGAGTTAGTGTGGTGTTGCGGATGATTACAGTATTATCTGGTGTTATTGTGGTTATGGGGTGTATGGTGGTTGGGGGGAATATAGATATGGTTGAAATGAGTTTTTTAGATTGTTTTGAGTGTATGAGTAGGGTGTATGTAGTGTGTATATTGATTTTGATGTAGGGGCTGAAGTAGCGTGAGATTGATAGTGTTTGTGATGGGGGGGTGTGTGGTAAATTTGTATGTGGGTGTGTAGTACAATTTTTTGGTTTGTGAATTTATTTGATTGTGGGTTTGATTGGTTGTGATGTGTGGGGTGTTTAAAAGGGGTTATGGGGTTTGATTGGTGTTATGGGGGTTTTTGGTGGTGTTTTGTGTGTTTTGTGTGGTTTAGTTAGATTTGATGGATTGTGTTTTGGTTTATATTTGGTTTTTGTGTTTATTTTTGTTTGTGGGGGTTATTAATTGTTTAAAAATAGGGGTTTTTTTTAGGGGTTATTTGTTATGGCGTGGATTTGATTATTTATATGTGTGTGTGTAATAAATTCTAAAAGTAGCTGACGCTTTATAAAATCTTAACAGAGAAGGTGATATAGGCATAAATGATAGTAAACTCCTCGTCTCGCAACATGGTAAATATGTCAAGTCTTAGGAAGATTGTACTCTAGAACTTTGGTTCTAAGAGTTTAATATTGTTATGAGTTTGATTGGAGATTTTGGAATTATTGTATCACCGTTCGGGCCATCATATTTCAGAAGTCATTCAGTAAACGTTTGAGGAGCTAGGGCACTTTAAATCGTAAACCCAACAACTCAGTCAGAACGTAATACCAAGATGAAACCCCTTAATATGAAGCTCCCTAGTATTGTGGTACGATATAGATTCAGGACAGGATTTTTAAAAGCACATTGATGATGAATTATATAATAGTTATAACATAATCGGTTTTAAGCGTTTTGCTCAATAACTGGAAATGATAAGCACGTCAAGCGTTAATTAAAGTTATGTCTTATAAGGTTTTGAACACATTTTTATACTTTTTCAAAATGTTACATTTAAGACCCTTAAGAATGAAAAATGGCAAAATATACCCTTGGATTATAAACTTTTACGAGTTTGGTCCTTTTAGTTTAAAAGATGTACAAAGTAAACCTTGTACTTTGGAAAGTGACATAATAGACCCCTATAGTTATAACTTTAGAAATATGGCAAAAATAGTCCTTGTACTTATAAGTTTTCAAAAGTTACAGTATATACCCCTTGCATGAAAATGATTTACAAAACAAGTCCAAAATCCATAATAATGATATTTTTCAATATGAAAAGTAATTTGCAGGTTATAGCTTATTAATATAAGCTAAAATATGATGTTTTAACGTAACGAAAGTTTAAAATAACGATTCGTTAAGCTAGAAATCGAAACGGGTCAAATTAGGGTTTTAAAATAAAAACGCGGGGGTTTAAAGTTCAAATTCTTTCAATACTTAATAAAGTACTTATTATAATGTTAGATAAGGTTATTAGGATAGATTATAATGATAGTTTACAATTTAGCTTATGGATTAAGTGAAAACATGAAATTAGGGTTTCTTGAGCTCGGTTTGGATCAAAAAGGTAAAACATATATGTTTTTGAGTTCAAAACTTTTAACAATAGTTTAAGCATGATTATATGAATATTATAAGGGTATGAAAACAGAATGTGAGCTTATGGAACCTAGTTTTGAGCTTATAGCTTGGAAATGGGTCGAAATTGAGACTTTTAGCTTCGTACGCCTAGAATAACAACTCTGGGGGTTCTTTTCTTGGTTTCTTTGCTTGAATTCTAATCTTGGGACTTCTATAGATCTTTTATTTCTTCTATATGAGTATTAATAGTCCATTTGTGTGTAAGAGAGAAGTTGTGGAGGGTGGTTTGCAATGGAAGGGTTTTACCCCTATTTATAGGATCGAATGACCCTTAAGGACCAAGGAAACTTAATGGCCAAGTCTTGGACATGTGTAGAAGCTAGAGGATGATGAGTAGAGACTATAACATGAGTTATCAAAGCTAGAAAGTAGCATGATTGTGTTGGAAGGTTTATAAGGGGTGTTTGTGTGCCACGGCTTGAAATGAGTCACCAAGGGGTGATGTGGCTTTTCTTGGAGGCCAAGGAGATGATGTAAGTGCTTGTAAGCAGCTTGTGGGTGAAGGAGTTGCATCATGGAGGTGCTTGTATGGCACAATTGATTAAAATGGTCAAAAAAAATAAAAGGGGTCGCGTGTTTTTAATAGGGCACGAATAGGGTTTTTAAGCTTGCATTTCATGTATACTTGTTTAATAACGATGGATTAATGATTACAAGACTTGTATTAAGAGTTATTAACAAGATTTGATAGGTGGTTCAAGTTTAAAATGGGTAGAAATGAGTAAACAGGTCAAAAGTTTACATTAGGGTTCAATTAGGGTTTCTTATATTTAATTCTTATACATTGTTGTTAATATGATGAAATGATGACGAAATGTGATTTATAATGTTGTAATTTATGTTATTACAACTTATTTGGGTAGTGGTTGAGGTTTAAAATGGATAAAAATCAAGAAACGGGTCACGGTTTACTATTTAGCTCGGGTTAGGGTTTCTAACTTGGATTTCTTGTAATTTCATGAATTGAGAATGAATATAGAATGTAAATGAAGTGCATGACTTGCTTGTAACTTGTACTTGATGGATTGTACAAGTTTCTTAGGAAAACGGAGGTAAAACGGCTATTTTAGATATCGTGCATTAATGACTTGTACATTAAGCTTTAAAGGACTTGTACCTTATTTTGGAGGGAAAGTATATTCAAATGAGATGTTATATTACTTGTACATATGCTTTAGTAGCTTGTGCATTCACTTTAGATATTAACCTTTCTTGGAATTAGGGTTTAGAGGTATATGATAACGGTTTAAAGCCTGTCTTGATATAACGTTGCAAATGGTACATTATATGAGTAACGTACTTTGTAAAAATGAAATTAAGATATTGAATTGACATATTATGATGTTTGCTTGATATATATGTAGATAGGATTTCCATAGATAGGTTACGTGAGCTCGTTAACTTTATTTATGCAAGTTACGATACATAGTTGGCATGAAATAAAGCAAAAAAATTTCCCATGGAAATGATCCTTATATATATCATAGTGGAAATTACATTGGTGAAAATGGCGGGTTGTTATACAAAGGGCATTTTTTGGAGGTTCTTGGAGTGATAGCGGTGAAGAAGATGATGAGAAAGTCAATAACGAAACGTATCTAGTAGCTCAATCATCAAGTAAGGTATGTTCCGAATCCTCTTACTTTAGTGATGAAAACTCGTCAATAGATGATTTAGTATTAGATAACGAATATGATAAACTGTGGTTGTTGAGATTATGATTATTGTTGAGATCACGATTATTGGAATAGTTGTTGTTGTTAGGATTATTGGGATTGTTGTTGTCAGTGGTGTTCCTTCTATCATCAAACTTCGTTTGTGATCAGTGGTTTCTTGCACAGAATCGCGCAATTAGTATTTTGGTCCATTTATTCTGTGAGCTATGTTGGGTGGCTTCTTCCAGAATCTGAGGCTTTAAAGCAGTAACGTTTCCTTCAATGCTTTGGGGCAGTCCCCCGATGAAAGCTTCCATGAGTTTCTCAGTGTTTGGCACCATGTTTGGACATAAGACTGCTAATTCTTGGAATCTTCTAACGTAAGTCTTGAGATCATTTTCTTTTACAGTCAGACCGTAAAATTCGTCTTCCATTTTCTTGATTTTGGTTCGTGGGCAATACTTATTGGTCAAGAGCCTTTTCAATTCAGTCTAGGTGATCCTATTGGCTTGTTCTATTCCAATAGGTTGGGCGTATGAATTCCACCAGGACAAGGCATCATCGGTCAGGGTACCAGTAGCAAATGTCACTCTGTCTTCCTCGGCACACTTACTACGAGAAAATACCGATTCAGTACGTTCAAACCGTAGATAAGGCTCAACACCCTTCCGTACCATTGAAGTAGAAAGTTGATAGTTTATAATTACTTTATAGTTTCCCTTTTTGCCTACAGGAGTTCCTCTTGTCCAGTATTCCTATTGGGATTGTCAGCATTTGCCATGGCAGCAGCTTGTGCTTCCAGGGCTGCAGTAATACCATCAGCAATCAGTTGCCTAATGGCATCCTGAGTTATGGCTGGTGTTGCAGATGTTGATGACCTTTTAGGAGGCATTCTATATACAAGACAACACAAAATGAGAATCCATAAAAGGATATAGTTGTATCAAAGATTAAGGTATAAGAATAGAAAGACTTGTGATCATTCTTTGATATAACGGGAAATTTTGGAAATTAAGACGTTTAGAGATAGACACAGGAAAATTGGAATGAGTGATTTAGTGTTTCTAGATACAAAGGTTTTGAGAAAATCAGATGGTAAAAGAATTATAGTAATCCTGGATCATGATATAAGATAGACAGTCTCGACATACACAATCGGTATTATGAAATAATGAGGTATAACGGAATCACCACTGTATTAGATCATAAACAACTTGTCTATGTAATTACACAAAATTGACACCGTCATTATTTATACCATATATCCAGTGGTTAGATTCTATAAAACTGTAAACGACACATATCTAATATGGTGGTTTTTCCTTGAGTTCTTGGATCTTGTTCAGAAGACTCTTGATGACGAACCTTGATATCCTGGGACCTGAGGGTTATGGGCCCACTATGCTTCTGTTGCGCTACTCTGATTACACTCTAATTTATTTGGTTTTTGGGGAAACTAGTTTATAAAATTTAAGGATTTATTAAAGGGATATTCGGGTCGTGATGTAGTTGACCTAACCGGTGATGAAGATCTTATTGATGAAGATGGAGATACTAGAATGGGTGATTCAACAGGAGTCTCAGTGTCTTTAGGTGGTGAAATTTCCTCGGGAGGAAAGAAATCTCGGGAATCAAACATCGGTAGAGGTAAAATAGCTGGTAGAGCAATAATAACTTGGGGTGATGGAATGGCATCATATGCTTGTATGACCTTCATATACGGATCATCGTGAAAAGGTGAGATAGATAGTGAGGATAAAAGATCTTTAGTTAAATCATCTGAAGAGTCAGGAGAGATGTTTTCTGGTGTGACTAGGGAATAGCCTGATGGAGTCGGGATATAGTTAAGAGCATTTGTAGAAGAAAAAACATCCTCCACATCGTAATCAGAAAGGATAGAAGGGTGGGTGTAAGAAGACATGATTGTAACAACCCAATAATGAATAACATAAGTTATTTATATAATAGTATAGTAGTTATGTATTTTTACATACTATTCAGAAAAAGTAGTGGCATCTTCACAATTCACGGAATGTAGAGGCACGGAGGACATTGATGGCAAAAGAAAAGTAGTTATAGTTAAGGTTTTACCCTTGTTCTCTATAACCGTGAGCTCTGATACCAATCTGTAACACCCCAATTTTGGACATATAGCAGCGGAAGCTAATCTAGGGTATTACTTCATGAATCACAAACACAATCATAGAAAACGACTCAAAATAGACTTTTTTAAAAGATACATTATCATTCATTTAAAATCAGATTTGTTACAATCAGGTCCCTAAAATCTAGAAACAAAATGGTGAATGATAACAAGTTTTTGCCATCTTCAAGTCCATGCCACTCCATGCCATAAGTTGCTCAATTACCTGGGATAAACATGCATAAAAAGGTCAACATAAGAGGTTGAGTGAAATTCAAGGTATGAAATGTAATAGTGTAATACAATGGTTATCATAATGTAAATATTCTCATTGCCAGGGACAATATCAAGGAAATATTATTATTGCATTGAGTACAATTTATTTATAGAAAAACAGTATTATTGTCCTTAGTTAATGAATCACGTATATAAAATTAATAGAACTGGAAGCCTCTACCCTAGACATACTAGGAGTCACTATTAAAAGAGATACTAGGAGCTATTATCCAAAGAGATATTGGGAGATATTACCCAAAGAGATATTGGGAGATACTACCCAAAGAGATATTGGGAGATATTACCCAAAGAGATATTGGGAGTCATTACCCGAAGACATACTAGGAGTTACTATCCTAAGAGATACTTCCATGTACTTAGGCAATAATATATTAGAATAACATATGGTTTAGAAAACACTTGCATTTATGATTTATAGCATGTATCTCCCTTACGGGTTTTTGAAAACAGTTATAGTCATGTAATGTTTAGAAATCCAATAAGTTATTTTATAGCATGTATCCCCCTCGCGGGTTTATAAAACATTCAAAAGAAAGAAAATGCGAGGCTATGGAAAAATCTCACCATAACAGTATAGAAATTTGGATTGATGAACAAAAGTTATATGAAAATTAAAGTAACGGCTTTGTCACACACAACCTAGGGTAATATTATCAAGTCTTAGTTTGATTGTTTCAAAACTTTATAAAGTATAATGTATATCTTTGATTCATTAGTTTATGGAATTATTGTATCACTGTTCGGGCCATCATATTTCAGAAGTCATTCAGTAAACGTTTGAGGAGCTAGGGCACTTTAAATTGTAAACCTAACAACTCAGTCCGAACGTAGTACCAAGATGAAATCCCTTAATATGAAGCTCCCTAGTATTGTGGTATGATATAGATTCGGGACAGGATTTTTAAAAGCACATTGATGATGAATTTTATAATAGTTATAACATAATCGGTTTTAAGCGTTTTACTCAATAACTGGAAATTATAAGCACGTCAAACGTTAATTAAAGTTATGTCTTATAAGGTTTTGAACACATTTTTACACTTTTTCAAAATGTTACATTTTAGACCCTTAAGAATGAAAAATGGCAAAATATATCCTTGGATTATAAACTTTTACGAGTTTGGTCCTTTTAGTTTAAAAGATGTACAAAGTAAACCTTGTACTTTAGAAAGTGACATAATAGACCCCTATAGTTATAACTTTAGAAATATGGCAAAAATAGTCCTTGTACTTATAAGTTTTCAAAAGTTATAGTATATACCCCTTGCATGAAAATGATTTACAAAACAAGTCCAAAATCCAAAATAATGATATTTTTCAATATGAAAAGTAATTTATAGGTTATAGCTTATTAATATAAGCTCAAATATGAAGGTTTAACGTAACAAAAGTTCAAAATAACGATTCGTTAAGCTAGAAATCGAAACGGGTCAAATTAGGGTTTTAAAATGAAAACGTGCGGGTTTTAAGTTCAAATTCTTTCAATACTTAATAAAGTACTTATTATAATGTTAGATAAGCTTATTAGGATAGATTATAATGGTAGTTTACAAGTTTAGCTTATGGATTAAGTGAAAACATAAAATTAGGGTTTCATGAGCTCGGTTTGGATCAAAAAGGTAAAACACATATGTTTATGAGTTCAAAGCTTTTAACAATAGTTTAAGCATGATTATATGAACATTATAAGCGTATGAAAATAGAATGTGAGCTTATGGAACCTGGTTTTGAGCTTATAGCTTGGAAATGGGTCAAAATCTAGACTTTTAGTTTTATACGCCTAGAATAACAACTCTGGGGCTTCTTTTCTTGGTTTCTTTGCTTGAATTATGATCTTGGGACTTCTATAGATCTTTTATTTCTTCTATATGAGTATTAGAACTCCATTTGTGTGTAAGAGAGAAGTTGTGGGGGATGGTTTGTAATGGAAGGGTTTTACCCCTATTTATAGGATCGAATAACCCTTAAGGACCAAGGAAACTTAATGGCCAAGTCTTGGACATGTGTAGCAGCTAGGGGATGATGAGGAGAGGCTATAACATGAGTTATCAAAGCTATAAAGTAGCATGGATGTGTTGGAAGGTTTATAAGGGGTGTTTGTGTGCCATGGCTTAAAATGAGTCACCAAGGGGTGATGTGGCTTTTCTTGGAGGCCAAGGAGATGATGTAAGTGCTTGTAAGCAGCTTGTGGGTGAAGGAGGTGCATCATGGAGGTGCTTGGATGCAAAGTTGAGTTTTAAAATGGGTCAAAAAGAAAGAAATGGTGTCGCGGGTTCAATAGAGCACGAATAGGGTTTTTAAGCTTCAATTTCGTGTGCATTTGATTAGTGATGATATATTAAGGATTATAAGGCTTGTATTAAGAGTTTATATCAATATTCGATTAGTGGTTCGAGTTTAAAATGGGTAAAAATAGCAAAATGGGTCGCGGGTTGGAATTTAGGTTTGTTTAGGGTTTCTATGATTCAATTCGCGTATAATGGTGTTAAAATGATAGAATAGGATTTGTAATGTTGTAAATTATGTATTTACAACTTATTTGAGTAATGTTTGAAGTTCAAAACGGACACAAATCTAGAAATGAGTCACGGTTTAGTATTTAGCTCGGGTTAGGGTTTCTTGGTTTGAATTAGGGTTTTGAGTTTAAAAATAAGTCTAAGTGATTGAAATGGAGGGAAATGTTGTTTAAAAGTTGAGCATTGCTTGCTTGTACATTGTACTTAATAGTTTGTACAAGATTTGTTAGGAAAATGAAGGTAAAACGGCTATTTTAGATGTCGTGCATTAATGATTTGTACATTATGCTTTAAAGGACTTGTACCTTATTTTTAAAGGAAAGTATATTCAAATGAGATGTTATATTGCTTGTACATGAGTTTTAGTAGCTTTTACATTCACTTTAGATGTTAACTTTTCATGGAATTAGGGTTTAGAGGTATACGATAACGGTTTAAAGCCTGTCTTGATATAACGTTGCAAATGGTACATTATATGGGTAATGTACTTTGTAAAAATGATATTAAGATATTGACTTGACATGTTATGATATTTTCTTGACATATATGTAGATAGGATTGACATAGGTAGGTTGCGTGAGCTCGTTTACTTGCTATGTAAGTTATGATACATAGTTGGCATGAAATAAAGCAAAAATTTTCCTATGAAAATGATCCTTATATATATCATAGTGGGAATTACATTGATGGAAATTACGGGTTGTTATAATTTTCTTCTTCCGATAATTTTACGATTGTTATTGACAAAACACGGATAGATCGTAAAATATAAATAAACATTTTTACGGCTTATTTATATCAATATCCTCCACATTTTTGCATCAGTCTCGCATTTTCTTCATTTCTTCTTTGATGTCTTTGAATTGCGAGTCAATCTTGGTTGTTAATGCCTCCATCTTTTCCATGAGCTTGGAGTTGTCACTACCTTCCGCGAAGGCAACGGTTTTTCTTCGAGGTTTGGCTTTGATATCCTTGGACCAATCGAGTTTAATAGTACGCGGTCTTCGAGAAATTGATAGGCCTCGTTAGGGGTCTTATAGAGAACAATTCCTCCAAAATCAAGGATGGCTTGTGTGGCATCATCTAGACCATGGTAGAAGATTTGGATGATGGTTCCTCGTCCTAAACCATGTCCATGACAACTATAAAGTAAGTCCTTCATGCAAAGCCAAGCTTCAATGAGCTATTCGTGTGGATTTTGGGTGAAACCTCAAATTTCTCCTATGAGTCGATCAAACATTACGGGTGGAAAGAATCGGCTCATAAAAGCTTGCCTTATCTCTTCCCAGGTAGAGATAACATTGGGTCTCAATTCGTTGTACCAAACTTTTGCTTCTCCGAAAAGAGATGATGGAAAAAGTTTGAGTTAGATGGAGTCCACGTTGGTGTTGCCATATCAGAACATACTGATAATTGCTAAAACACACATCTTTTATACCCTGTTAAACACTATAAAACAGACTAAAAATGCTAAAATATGCTTTATTATATTGCAAATATGTTTGTTTGGTATTTTTATGTCTTGCAGGTAAAAAGGATTGAAAACGGTGCAAAAACAAAAATTATCGGGCTCAATTTGGTCAAGTCTAATTATTTCTCAAGCGAAGATGAAGTCATGAAAAGTTCCCGAGTATATCAGTGGAAAGAGCACGAGAAAACAAATCCAACGATACCTTTGGATCTTATTGGGCCAGCTCGTAACCCATTTAACGGGCCGAACCAACCTAAGCTAGCATAAACAAAAAATGAGCCCAACAAGGATTAAATAAAATCTGATTTATAAAAAGGTGACATGTGATGACGTCATAGGCACATGCATTGAAAATAAATAAGAAGACAGTCACGTGCATACGCACTAGAGCAAAAGGGGACGAATTAAATGAGACCATGTGGCGGAGCATTAATATTCACTTCAATTCTCATTTCAAATTGGTGCAAAAGATCAAACGGATGGAAATAAGCTGCGTAGCATTGAGGCTAACTCCAAGACCACGTGTCACAAGGCTAGCGGCTGGATCAACTTTTAAAATGTGGCGATCCGAGGCAACTCAAATAATGGGCAATGATTGGCTACTCAAGGCACCAATGATTGGATTGGAATTTACAAATCACACCTTCTCACCCTTTAAATACGGACACGCTCCCCTCTATTTGGGGCGAGTCTTTATTTTTTCTTTCTTAGTTTAGTTTAGGATTTTTAGCTTATTTTCAATTTGGTATTAGCTTATTTCATTTTTCTTGCTTATTGTAACCAATTTAAATATTCAGCTTATTAAGATTGTGTATGAAGAATGTTGTGAGTTTAATGGAAATCATGTTTGCTTTTTATTTTAGCTTATCGGTTCATTTATTCCTACTTTATTGCGTGCTTATTGTATAAGCCATTTTCTTCAGCTTATTCACTGAGTTTATTCGTTCAAATATTCTTAAAAACTAACTGATCTTATCCTATAAGCTCGAAATAGCTTATTTGATTGCATCTCTTTTGTTTTTAAGCATTTTTGAATAATAAGCTCTAATAAGCGTAGATCTAGCTTATTGATGTGCTTAAATTGTTTTAAAGTCTTTAGGAACTCATATTTTCCGTTAAGATAAGCTTCTAATCAGCTTATTTGGTTTAGAGTGAGCTAATTTGCTATTTTGAACTCGGTTTTGAATCTTAAACCAAATAATCGAATCATTAGCCCAGTTTATGTTTTCATAAGTTTGTGTTTGGACTTCGTTTGAATCATTTGGGCCTACTATAGTTTATTGATCTTTAGGCCTGTCTCTATTTTTGGGCCACAATTGAATTAATTTAGGCCTGCGTTTGGTTTGAGAATTTGATAAATGGGCCGTTCGGTTTAAATTGACAGCTAAGTAAATGTGCAAATTTATTATTATGGTAACAGTTTATTGTTTTGTATTTTGATTTCTGGAACCGGTCAACTCATGAGGCGCGGAGCTTAAGGGCTTATTTAGCTAGACCGAATTTGATTATTTGTTTTAGCTAAATAAGTCGGGTGGTATTCGTTTAATTGCGGGTCTCCAATTCGGTTCCATTTTCTATCCTTTTTCAATACTTAGAGTAGATTTATTTTATTTTTGCCTATTTGATTTTTTCCATGCTTAGTGTAGATTTATTTTTGTCGATAAATGCTATGTTTGTTAAATTGTAGTTCGTCATGAATAGTGAGTAGTTAACTTGTGTTTGCTAAGTGATTAGTGATTTGGAATTTAAGTGCGGGTTTAAAAAGGTTTAAAAATTTAATAGTCATTAGAATTTTCCAATTTACATACCGTCATTTACTTTAACGCAATTTAAATACTGGTCATCTATTTTAAAAAGCATTTTACTTTACTTGTCATTTTATTTCTTGAAACTTGTTTTTTTTAAGGATTTTAATTCGTTAAACCTAAGCCCACACTTGATGAACATTTCACGTCACTTAGCAAGCATTTTCGTCATTTATATCTTTTAGATTAATTTTAGTATAATCTTGTAGTTTTAAATCTTAGAATTAATATTAGTTTAATTTTTAGTATAAAAATAGTTTAAAACCAAAACCAAAAACTTTTATGAGAATCAAGCTTGATTTACAACTTGAACGTAGATTTCCATTCACCTCTCGCCGAGGAAACGAACCGGGAGGTTTTTGAAATTGCTTTGGTTAAAAGCGATTTTCTAGAACCCGACGGAAATACTATACTATATTATTATTGATATCCTCCTTATATATTATATATTATATATATTGTGTTTGGAGTCGATCATATACCACAAATCTCGATGAATTCGGCGATGTGCTTATGCAGATCAGCTCGTGCACGGCCATTGAATTGGCGATCTTTGATCATTGAAAGGTGATGTCCTTTTACGTTGAAGTTGTCTCCAAATTCAATCGGAACAATAGCGAACGCGAGAGTCGATGCTACGGCTTGATTGTTTCCCTACATGGGTTAATTGAAGGCCATTTGGAATGGTAGATCAAGAAATGGGTTGTAAACGACTTCTGCTCCGTAAAGGGTGTCAAAAGGTGGGTATGTGATTTTAGGGGTTTGGTGTTCTAAAGGAATGAATCAGTTTTGCTTTTTCGCTTTCTTTTTTGTTTAATGAATAAAATGTACGGGTTCCAATTAAGGGCTAATTGGTTCTTCTCCCGATGAACGGGTGTTCATACGAGTATAAAACATAACTAGGAAGCTTTTTGAGTAAGTCTCAGTTTAGGAGAAAAGGGGGTAATGAAAAAAATATATGGTCAGAAAGATCCAGACACGCGGCCTGGTGATCCAGTCGTTTGTCTGGATGGTTTTGGTTGAAATGAAGATTCGGGCCGGACGGATCGAAGTGGTTTTCGGGTTCAAGAGAAAGAGGACGGGCGGCTACGGGCTTGGGTTAGACGTCTCGACGGGCCTGAGCTGGTAAATTCGTCTGGCTGGTCGGCTAGACTCTCGAGCCAATCGGCTGGATTAAACTATTGAGGGAATATATATATATATATATATATATATATATATATATATATATATATATATATATTTGAAAAACGAAAAACGCTAAGGAACGGGTTTAAGAACAAATTAAAAACGAGCAACTACGTGATCAAATCCCCGACAGCGACGCCAAAAACTTGATGTGTCACGAGGTGTTCAAGTTTTAAATTTATAACATGGTTACCGGGTTTCTTGACGACACGCACGAGCAAGTGTACTCGTCCGTTAGTAGCAAGAGGTTTGAATGGTAAGCCGGGATCATTCGCGGGGATTTTTACGTAATTGATGATGTTTAAAGAAATAATAAGCAATAAACCAAGCAAGCAAATAACAATAATGATGAAAATTCAATTGATTAAAACTACACTTGATTGGACTAGTTTGGATAATCTGATTTGCAAGATTGTGATAAACACTTTGACAAGATGATTATGATAACTAAATGGTGATCTAATCTATTGTTCTTAAGACTCTCAATCCTCATCAAGATCTAAAATGATAAAAACAAGCTTTAAGTTCAGTCACTCAATTCAAGACCAGGTTTGATTCGCGATTCATTTCACAAACACGTTAACACCCACAATTATGCTTCTTGTTAGATCAAATCACTTGAGAAATGTTTAATACAAAAGGTGCTCAATCATAGACAAAAGGCCATAGTTGATTGTTAGAAATAACCCTTTCGACCTATGAAACTTTTTAACAACCAGTCCAATTTGATAAAACAATGTCACTATGAAACTTAAACATATATGGATCTTAGAACTAGCTTGAAATTGAATCAAAACATGTTATCACAATCAATAGCAAATCTTCATATCACAAACATTATCCAATCAAGTGCACAAAGGCACTAGCCGCTCATAGCAAACAAAGACATAAACTCATAAACTTTTTTAACAAGAAAACATGATTGAAAGGTCTTACAAAGATTGTAATAAATCACAAAGGATAAGGCATTGATGCCTTAAGGATTGGTGATGATTTTTTGATGTTCTTGACCTCCAAATGATGCCTTCTTGTTCCTTGTAGCTTCTGCGATTTTCTTGGGGTTTTAGGATAGGGATTTGGCTTTAGAGAGAGTGGAGAGAGTTTGGAATGATTAGTAGAGAGATTGTTGGAAGTTTGCGTGAAAACAATAGCCAAATGGTCCTATTTATACTAGTACTAATCCATTGGGGTATAAAATGATGTACTTGGGGCCTAAGGGTCATCAAATTCTAGGAAAAATGAGTCTAGAAGGATCTTGATCGTTCTTGCTTCAGGATACAAAACTTGGAAAAACAGAAATCCATCTATACTCGCTTCTGGATGCCAGGCCGCGCAGCTAGATGCTTTGGTTAGTCTTAGGTCGAAAGTCTGCGAGCTCGAGTCGTGAGTCAAGATGCATTTTTAGTAGACTTTTGGTCAAAACGGCCTGAAGGAGTAGCTTGCGTCTCGATTCACTTTAGCTTTTGCATTTTTATGTTTTTCTTGTTTTAGCTTCCCGTTTACGTAGTTTTCGATCATGGGTCTTTATTCTTTAATCAAACTCGACTTATTCTTTATTTTGGAGCTTGAAAGCTTGTATTGTTGACTCTTTTTACTCTTGGAATGCTTTTCGAGCTTGATCTTGATGCGGGATTCTTCGTACTTGCATAAAATCTCTTTTATTTGTCATTTCTTCCTTTTCTTGTATTTGGCTACATATAGACTTGCATACACACTTCGATACCATTAAGCAACAAAATTATATAAAAATAACCAAATAACATATACAAAATGTGGAAAACGTAAAGGGGGTGAATACATATCCGTTTAAAATTTTAAATCTTTTTGTATCAAATACCCGATCAAGATTGACGTAATATGAAAAGTGCCAATTATAGTCTATGACTATAAAGACTATATAAAGTATGAAGTAAAGCATGTAGTCACAACACAAGCCTAAATATCAAGCCACAACATAAGCATAATTAAAAAGTAAAGAAATAGCGATATGTAAAAGAGAAAACAAACCGAACATGATGATTTGTAGTGGTTCGGTCACGGATCTCCTCTCCACCCTACTTCACTCCCCGAGTATCCAACTCGAGAGTTACTTCACTAGATCAACACGCTCCATTCTCGGTGGAGAAAACCTTACATAACGTCACTTACACTTTATCTGGTAGAAAGCTAAATACCAGGTTCTTACACGCCGGGTAGAACCAACTCAAAACCCGTTATGTTTTATGGCCCAACATAATAAACCTTGTATTTTATGTCACAAACACATAAACCATTTAATCTAGTTGGTGATACAAGATAATGATACAAATATGAGTACAATGATGATCCAAGACAATGTGTCTAACGGATATGAATGACTAATCTAAATGAACTTCCATTGATGTGAAGCCTTCAAATGGATAAAGATGATAAGATCACAAATCTTGTAGATCTTCATATATATATATGCTTGTAGTGGATGGAAATGGCAAGATCTTCTAAGGCTTGCTTTGGTGGATCATCATGGAGGTATGCTTACAACAAAATGAAAGTTAAAAGCATTATGATCATGTGTTAATAAGGGGTTTTATGGATGCATAAGTGCTAATCTAAATATGTGTGAAATGATGGAGAGAATGTGTGTGAGAATGGGTGATCAAATGGTGAAGTTTGACTTGCTATTTATAGGCAAAAACTCTACATGATGCCAAATGGTGTGATGTCATCCGTGAGGTAATAATAGATGTGCAAGACATAAAAATGATTTAGTTACTTGTTTAAAATCAAATTTATTTTGTAATTGTAAAATGCATTTTGTAAATTTATGCAGAAAAGCATTGTCTGATCCCGCGGATCCCTTCCAAAAGGGATATGTCCAGTGTATGGCAAGGGATCCGGGCCACTATTTTGCAAATCCGGATTTTAGATATCAAATCTCAAAAAATCTTATGTGATCTTCCAAGATTTTAGCTAGATATGGAAAGATTATGATGTGACAATACATAAAAGTCAACTATATGCATGACGTAACATCCATTTTTCTTTTAAAGAAATGTGTTTAAGTAAAATGTCAATATACTTAGAAAGAAAGTTACTTGTGTTTTAAAAATATGCAAAGTGCAAGTAAATTTGGTTATATTGCAAATATGAAATGTGTAAGTAATTCTTACTTGGTTACTTATAAAAATGTATAAGTAACTTTGTTAGATTACTTATAAAATAAAACATGCAAGATAACTATTGTATACTCGTTCAAATAAAATATATATTTGGATGTAAACTTTAGTGTAAAAGTAAAAGTGATGCATTTGTTTAAAAATACTTTTAAACGCAAAATGTAAAGTGAGGTTTGATCATAATGCTACATAACAAATATTTACGAACCTGTGTCGTAGCATACGAGGACTCGAGACGTCGAGATGTGTTGAATGTATGTTGAGACAAACTATGATTATGAGTAACTTGTACAAATTATGTTATGTATTACAAGTTACATGTTTGTCATCCACAAAACAAATGAGACTGTGTAGATTAAATATCGTAATATTTGCACTAACACAAAAGTATGGATAACGCGACTAAAAACATGTACAATTTGAGCGTTATCAGAGACGGTTGCCAAATTGGTTTCTTAGGCTTAAAATAAACCTTAGAACCCATATTCGCATCATGGTTCGTATGTTATTTCTTAGGTTTGTCAACATGCCGTTTAGGACATAACATATCATCATGCCCAAAAACCATACACACACACCACGTCTAAGTGGTTTCCATTCATACTCCACCCTCACCGTGTGAAGAGCCTCTCCATTATCTTCCATATTAAGAATAACCATATCCATATCCTCCTTCAACTAGTAACAAACAAACACAAAACACCACAAGCAACAAACATATACATATGTTCAAGTCCAACATGGGTTAGCTCACCATTTGAAGGCTTAGAAATATGGATTAGTACAAGTAGGATTTATTATGACTTTGTACATTGTTGCATGCATTCATATATATATTTCATCATTTTATATGTATAGTTATTCATGACTCCAATTACTTTTTGTTGAGCGTGCTAGGACTAATAAACACACAACCAAACATTTTATTCAAGTACATAGAGGTGGAACACCACCCTCACCATATGTTGTTCAAGTGATATGTTACCATTAAGCATTAGTAAGCAATTAAGAAAGCATTTAAGCATTTCATTTCACATAAAACATGCAACACACAACATAGATTTTCTAACAACAAGCTATTCTAGGCAAATTAAAGTCCTACACTACTTTATTCTTTCTAAGCTTGTGTTCTTCCAAAAGGATTATTTCTAGGTTTCTAGTCTTCTTTAATTCCTTCTTCATTATTGTCTTGAAGAAAGACCCTAGCAATATCCTCAACGACCGCATTTAAAACCTTGAGATCATTGTTAATAGATGCATGTATCTCTCACATTTCCTTGCGAAGAGAATATATGTTCTCCTCCGTCATGTGTTAGACTTGACAACACACGCATTCATCAACTTGAATGTCACGATAGGGTTCCTCAAGCTTGCAAGATAACTTATCCCATATAGGGTCCTCCACTATACATAATAAAAGAAAAGTTTTACAAACATCTTTGTTGCTACACCTAAGTTCATTCCAAGGGTACTCCTCTTCTCTTCCGGAGTCATCATTCTCCTATCCATGTTATTGGGGAATGAAGATTCTTTTCAAAATCACTCATTTTTCTTGATTTGGAAATTCTTGTTGCTGAAATTTTTGGTGGATTTTGTTGTGTTTCATGAACTAATGCTAGTTGATTAATATAATCAAGCCTTAAGTGGTTAGGTATGGTTTTGTGAGAGCTTAAGATACTAAGGATGCTTGACATAAAGCCTATACACTAAGTACTTTTGATTTTTGAGTTGATGGTGTTGGAAAGGCAATTATGCTTTGTTCAATCTTGTGATTTAATTTAAATTTGTTCTGATTTAGTTAAGATTGGATGATTAAGTTACACAAGCTACTTTCTACAATTTTACATGCATGCACCAAGATTTGTTAAGCCATGCATGATATTTCCATTGTAGTTGGTTGTGTAGAGATCCTTAACCATCATTTTGGATTTTTGGAATTGATAACTTTAATTTCATTGTGTTACAAAGAAAATACTTAGGATCTCGGATGAGTGGTCTAAGTTATCAAACGTACTTCGATGTGTATTTTAATCTTTTTTGGTTATTTTACACATATAGGGAACACATATTTCATTATACAAGAGCAAAGTGTTGCATGGTATAATATCTCAGAATTATGATTGATATGTTGTGTCAACATTGATAATCTTTAACTACCAAAGTGTATGGTAAGTTAAGTACATAGTTTCTCGGACGATAAGACTATATTATCATGTTTATTATTTGTGTATTTTAGTTTGTTATGCAATACCATACCGAACTCAGACAAAATTCTCTTAAACTTGGTGACAAGTTTGTATGTTTGCATAAAATCTTTTCTTTTCTTTTCTATCCTAATACACATAGCATGCAATCAACACACAAAATAAGTAAGTTGACACAAATACAACATTTTTGAGTTGCGATCTAACGTATCATTTTGTCATTGAATTTGTCTGTTTAATCTTTCATGTTTATCATGGGGAATAGAGCATGCAATGTTGCGAGTAGATCGATTTCGCATATTTACATATGTGAGGTGATGATTACCACAATATTGACAAGATGTAGATCAAATTTCTTGTTCATAGCACATAAGTTTGACATGTAGATTACGAGATAATGTCAAGCATAGTTTGAATAATGTATTGACATCTATCCTTCATCTCGTTAAAACAACAATGTTGCCTAACTTCCATACCTTTCACATAAGTCGTAGCACATAGCACATAAGCACATAAGCTTTATGAGCAGACAAGTTTATAAAGGTAGTGAAAACGACTTCTAAACCTCTAATTTTTCTCTCAACACCTCACTCAAATCAATATCCTATGGTGCATGTCAACCTCGAACAACCTCAATTAGACTCGTGCAATTTAAACTTTGGTAGATGCTTGTATTACGCAAATATTATATATACTAGATAGATGCTTGTATTACGCAAATATTATATATATTTATTTTTAATAAACTACGTATGACCCATGATTATCTTCCAATCATGAAAGTAACTAAACAAATTGGCAAGCTCAATAATTATTAAATTGGTGAATGGAATCGCAAAATGCATCTGTCAATAATATAATTGTATAAATGAAGCAAGTGAATTTTGTGAATGTTGTTGCCACCCTTGCATTATCTTAAATTTCTACTCTTATGGGATGCAATAATATAATGTGTTATGATCGATATGATGTTAAATTGAGTTAATATAAATAAACCTTATTTGGCTTTTACTTAAAAGATTAGATATAGCTTATGCCACAAAGGGATTATAGGAACAAATAAATGATTAAACAGATTTTTTATTTTATTTTATTGTAAAAGTTACTACAAAGTACAAACACTTAATTATGAAATAAATTGGAATAAATGAACATGTAATGTTGCTGTTATCTAGTTCATCGAAAATAACATCGAAGGTGATGAGCTATAAAATGTAAACAATCATGTGAAAAATTCATTTTAAGAAAGAAAGACATAAATATGCATGTGTTTAAAATAGAAAATAAACTTTAAACAGTAAATAATGTTCTTCAAAACTTTAGAAAAAATAGAATTTTAAATTTATCTTTATAAAATATAAATGCAAATTCTCAATTTCATAATACTTGAGAAGTTTACAATATTTAAAAATACTTCATGATTGAGAAAATAAAAAATAACCTTTAGTACTATTATGATCATTATTATTATTGAATTAAATTAACTGTAATACATAAAACTTTATACATGTAAAGGATTTTTGATATTGGTACGGTGTATTAAATATATCCTAAAATACCAAATAAGTAATAGTATAGAGAGAATCTCGTTTGATATAAAAATTGCTTGAGGACAAACAATAATTTATCTCCCGGATGTCGTATCCCGACGAAGTGTGAATTGAAAACCTTGTTTCGGTTCGTGGTCGCGTGCTTGAATAATCAATATTTTGGATTTTGGATTCTAAATCTAAAAACGCAAAGGGAAAGCACATAAAAGGCACGCTAAACTAAAATTAAAGGCACAATTAAATTCTAACGACAATTAAAGCAATTAAAAACTAATTAATAACTAAATTATACTAACTAATTAACTAAAAATGACAAATTAAAACTCTAAAAAACTCAAAATGCAAATTTCTAAGCTAAAATGCATTAACAAAAATTATTTTTTTTTATTTTTAAACTAGTTTAAACTATTTTTTAAACTAAATAATACTAAAAATTAAATTAAATATATAAAACTAAATCCTAAAAATTTGAGAAAATTTATAAAAATACTTAAAGCTAAAAAGGAAGACTACAAAGAAAAATGACCTAATAATTTGTTTCCAATAAGCAGTTAAAAATCAAATAATCTAAATAAGCTAAATCTAAAATACTATAAGAATTAATTAAGACAACTCTATAATGAAAAAGACCCAAGGGCAGGATGGTTAAGGTGTTGTGTGTGTGAAGGAGAGGTCACAGGTTCGAACCCTGTGACTTTCCTTTTTGTAAAAACATTTTTTTATTTTTCTTTTTTGAAAAAGCTAAACTATAAGAAAAAATAAGAAACTTTAATAACGGGCTTATTGCTAAAACTTAACAATAAGCTAGAAAAATGCTGAAAAAGGTGACAGGTTAGCTTAAAACTTGATAAGCGTAAGATCAAAACTATTTGGCTTATTTAGGACTTGTGGTATATCCTATATCATAACACGGGGTCGATTCTTGGATTTGGCTAGTTTCTAGAGAGAGAAACACTAGAGAGAGTTTTCTAGAGAGAGAAAATGTGTTTTTCTATGAAAAGAGTAAATGACTAGCTTGCCTCTTCCAAAGTTGGAAGAGGCTTATATAGTACTTACAATATACCGGGAATTAGTACCCGACTTAATACCGAAAATCGTACTATTAACTATTAAACTACGAGCTATAATAAACAGTAAAATACACGGGGTGACCGAGTCTTTTTCTAATATCTAACAATCTCCCCCTAAGGGAGGTCACCCCTGAAAATACCAATCTTAATCACTTCAGTCTTTAGCTCGTAGACATTTGATATCTTGTACATTTGGGATAGTGATCTTTTGATTCATCTTACGCATGTCTTTGACTGTGATCTTGAGCTTTCTTGAGATCATCGCCCAAGTATAATCTTACATCATCTTGTAATGGATCGCCATCTTGTGCACTTGTGAATAAATACATGATGTCAGAGTTTGCGGAAGCTTTGACACCTTTATGAGGTCTTTCATAACTTCATAACAAGTGTAGGTCGTGTCTGAGCATTCGGTTATCCACTTGATATCTGAGGTGCTGCGAATTTCCATCTCCATCTCCATCTTTAAGATATCCTGTAATGAAACAGTTAGTAATAAAGAGAAAATTGATTTGAAAAGTCAGTCTAAGTGTTTCTTATGAAAATATTTTGTAACACTTCGAAAGATTTGATTGTTTATCAAATGATCAATAACCGTCAATTCTTATACTGGAACAAGTTTGATTCACACAGAATCGCACCATCGTTTCTTTCCAGTTGACACAAGTTTGATTCTTGTAGAATCGCACAAGTCACCTACCTAGAGCTTGTTTGATGTTGGCTCTAGCAGGATTTCCATCTTCATTGTGAAAAACCATCGTTTCACTCGGATGTTCTGGCAATATCACAAGGATAATGCGTAGGACTCTTAGGATAGACTTGTTTCCACAGTGTGTGAAAGACAAGAGAATTGGATACGTGTCCTAACGAGATTAATTGACGATCTCTTGGCTCTAGACTCAATAGTGCGTTTTGGTTCTAGTAATCGGAGGCTGGAGCTGACTGCCACCTGTTCAATATCAACTAACTCGGAGTGAGAAAGTCAATAGATAACGTGTTTAGTCTCCGTGAGAATTGAAACAGAAATCTTTTGAAAGATTCTGAGTGGCTAGGGAGGGTTGTGCATTGCATCACTGGGTCCATGATGTCGATCTTCAATGTCAGCAATCATCTTAGTGATTCTGGCAGCATATGTATTGACCCGGTTTCTGCCTAAGTGTGTCAGCAATACGTTAGCTAGTACACCCACGAGTTCTTACTGCCTATCTGTTGCGGAGAATGGAGGGGCTTCTTTCTTTACATCCTTTATCTTTACAATTCCTTTTAATTCTTCAACCCCATCAGTGCTTACCGAGACTTCATGACTAGAACCTTGTTGGGTTTATTCCAGTACTAGCTCCCATCCTCCGTCGAGCACTTTTCCCTTATTCTACGCATTTTATACTCCTTTTACATGTCATACCTAATGACCTTCTACACTAACTAGGGATTGTCTCTGGGTAGAGTCCCTCCGGTTATGGCTTGGATCATTGGGAATAGTACCTAACCTTACCCACCTATAATTCCAATTTAATAAAGTCAATGTCGGATCATTTGGTACAGTTCTCCTTTCCATAAAACCAAATGACAATTCAATTAAGGTACTTATGATATAAATATCAAAGCGTTTAGTACCTCGATTGTTTTTGATTTTTTTATCAGAAACCGCACCCCCGAAAATGTTCTTCGATGTATTTGAAATATGTTATAGCACTTTGGGCGAGTAAATGAGTCCTATATAATCACTGTTATTATTATACACAATTTTTAAACACATTTTCTCCCTTATCAAAAATTTTTAAACACTTTGACATTTTGGATATCAATTGATTTAAATATGTTAAAAATTTTGGGAGAAACGTGTGGCCTTAATTCGCAAGTCGTGTAAGAAACATATAACTGCTCCCCCTCAATCATTGAGGGATATAAATTACTCCTACACTTAGTCATCAAAAGATTAACTACTTACTAAATGTACAAGGTATATTACTCACAATAAGAAATAAAAATTGACCTTTTGGATTTCTAACGACCAATGTCGCTACACATCATGTTCTTCGTTGCAACAGCAGTCTGTAGTCAATATCATCTTTATTCTTCCTCCAACAAAGCTTTTCACACAGGAGCTTCGAAAAGATTACCCTTCTGAACTCTGTAGTCTTTTTTAGCTCGCGAACTCATGCAGATGATGAAGCTTTGCCATCTTTCTCACTTGTCATCCTCCGAACCAACTATCAAACCTAGTACTTCCACTGACACCTTATACTGATTACCTACGTGAACAATGAAAGTCTTACTAACTCATGTGGGTCCAAATAGTTAGTATCCACATAGACACTCTTGTGCAACGTCTTGACACATGCTACTCTCAAACATGTGAGTAGCCTATCATTCAGCCTCATCAACTTTCTTTGATCATTTCTGTCTTCTGTAGACAACGGCTCTTGGCACTAAGAAGACAATCGATCGAGTAATCTTCTTTTAAGTAAATAGTCGGCATGGCATCCTAATTGACGGTCTCAAGATACTGCACACTTTGTTTTTGATAAGTTTTTTCCCCCCCCCCAATCCCAGCTGCACACGTCTCCCCCACGATTCCCTCCTCACCAACGTTTCTTATCACACTCGATTTGATCAGCTTGTGAAGACTTGTCCTTGCTTGGATCATTGGGCAAGTCATCGGTTTTGCAATCTTTCTACTCCATTGACTATTGAGTCTACGAATTGATCTCCAAACCATTTAGATGAAGATTCCTGACAATCCCCATTTTCTATAGATCGCTGTGAGTACTCCTTTTGAAATCAGCCTGCGTAAGAATTATCTCTCTTAGGTAGTTTGTAATCCGTATTTCTTCGATAATACCATGACACTCTGACACACTGATCATCCGCAATCTGCGATCACTGACTGCTACTCACGATCAAGGCGCTCCACACTGTGTTTATTGACAGGATACATGAATTCCTTTTCCTAGCACCACCATAGAGCGATGCCATAGACCGCACTGAGGTCATATTCGTGTTCATTCAACCCACACAGATGAACTAATTCTTCAGAGAGTCGCGAGAATGTTATCTACACGGTAACGAGCGACTTTTGAGCTTGGAATATTATGATACCCTAGCAATTTTCGCTCTTTGTCACCTGTCAGAAGATAATCCAGATCCTTATTGAAGAAGATTCTGGTTGAATATTACCTGACCTGTGGACCTCCTAAGGCAGTGGTTCATATATATTTCTCAAATCGATGACCCTCAGGGATTACCTCAATCAACCTTATTTGTAGCAGCTTATGTGCATACACCATCTGATATTGACGAAAGACGATGTGTCATAGAAAGGCTTAACAAGGTTAAAGCAGGACCTTCTAAATCAGCTTGGGCAGAGCAGCGTTCTTTCCTGTACTTCGTCTTCCCGCCCTCCCATCCACCGCCGACCGCCCCCCCCCACTCACCCACCAGACCTAATATTGGCGTTGAACGACCCCAATATCATAAGCCTTCCTTTCATCTGAAGCTTGTTCTCCTCATGAACTATTAAACGTTAGTATGCGTAGGTATCTTGCCCAGTTATTCTCTAGTACCCGTGAAATCATTCGGGGGAATTGGATCCAATCTGCGGTTCACAGTGCTGTAGCAGGTCTCTCGTCTTCCCTGGAATCGCTTAAACCACGAAATGTCTAAATCATGGGAATGCTGAGCATTGTCATGTCCCTCCATTATATGAGTCATTCCCTTCATCCTGCATTGGAATGTCATCTAAAGATTGTTGCAAGCACAATGTTCTGATGTCGGGATCAGATCTGTGCATCGAAGAATTCCACACCAGCATCTCTTGTGCGTCATTGATCTGCATCCAGTTGACGATGTGCGAGAGCTGGATGTTTGTTTGGCAAGCAGATATATAGACACTCCCATTGGTGTCTTCTGAACTTTGGTCATGCATGCTTTACGGTGAGCGTTGAGCTGACCCAGAAGCGGCAGAAATCAGATCTTCTTCTCTTTGTTGACCTACCCTGGTTTGATCCAGCTGAAGGGCCTTCATCATCATCATCGTCTTCATCATCATCACTATCATGCCTTTCTCTTATTAATCTTGTACCTTGTCTGCAACTTCCTTATCCATGGCGTTCATCACAGCTATCAAAGCTTCCATAAGGCATGGTAAAGAAGGTAGTTGCAGTAATTTCTAGTTTGCGACTTGATCTTATTCATGTGCTTGAAGAAAGCACTCTTTAGATCAAATTCTTCAAGATCAACTTTATCAGTTGACCTGATAGAGTAAGTTGAATTTTGTTTCTCCTCACCTTGTTCCTTTTTGATTCTGATAATCTCCTTCGGACTCATTTCAGATTCTTGATTCTGGATAGACTCTGGGCCAGGCAGCACAGAGTATTTCTCGATTAAATCTGCAGTGTGTCGTTCAAGAACCTTAAGGAGAGCATCATCGAGTTTTGTTCCTAGATATTTATCAACAGCTGTAGGAACTTGAGATCTAATTGAAGCCAAAACATCAGCAGAGTGATCAGTCTTCTTCACTTCAGACATCTCTTGCTCCAATCTTGCCACTCTTAGCTGAAGGGCGATGAATGGAGTGATTTCAGGGAGAGATGTGGTGATTGTTGTAGCTTCCGTGTTGATTGGTGGAGGAGTGACCAGTATTGACGGCTTAGACGATGAGACATCTATGAAGGGAGCAACCACTGGAGGAGTTGTCGTTACTGTCTGATGACTTGGATCAGGTATGGTGGAATCAGACTCCTCTCTAACTTTAGATTTCTCTTGATTATCTTCGGTTGGTTTGTCATAAAGAAATTAATCCCCAAAGTTAAAAGAGTCATCGAGATTTTTCATGGAAGACATAGAACCAGAATGACTTTCTAGTTTATTATCGATGACACGTTCGTCTGTTATGAGCTTCAGGTTTTCATGAACCTTTGGGTAGGCTGTGGCGAGGAATTCATCATCCATGTGCTCAGGGTTTGGTCCAGCAAGAGACACATGTAATTTTCTAGAGTCTGATCCAGTCTGGTCTTCTTTAATGGGCTCAGGGTCTGGTCCAGCCAGAGCCTCATGTGCTTTCTCAGGGTCTGATACAGGAATGCTTACTCCTGATGTTACAGGTATGCTTACTCCTGATGTTACTGTAGACGTGTCGACTTCATCTTGATATTTGTCACCTTTAGGTGCAGTGGATTTTGTTTCACTTTAGTTCTTTATGAATCAGAACGTTTGATGAAGGATTCTGGATCACCTTCTCTGATGTGTCCATCTTCCATGTTGAGGAGAGCCGGTCCAGTGTGTCGAATCATGATGAGTTTGATTCAAGGCCTTAGCAAGGATAAACTGATTGTAGTTCTTTTTCTTCTTTGAAAGATCGATCAAGAAATGAGGTACATTGTTCTTCGGTATACTTACGGCCTTTCCCTTGCCCACTACTTCATGCAGTTTGGGAGTTGCTTCTGACACTGGATCCCTGATCGTTACTCCTCCAACAGGTGCCCGACCTTGTGGCAGAAAGGCCGGATCCAAGCTAAGCTTAATGGCTCGTTCCATGTCAGCATCATCACCTTCTCCTTCTCCCTTTTCTTGATGCGCTTCCAAACTCATCTTCTTGGCCATTTCGAGATCAGGATCATCACCTTCTTCTTGAGGAGCAGATTCTTGTTGAGCTTATCATTTTGTAAAAAAGTTGGAAAGAAGGCTTTCCCTTTCTAATTTTCTGAGGAAGCTTATGCTTGGAAGGCTTCTTTGTCGGAGCAGGAGCTGGCTTGGATTGTTTGACTGGTGTAGTGGTTGTGGGCTTTTTGGGTGTAGTGCTCTTTGTTGCAGGTTGCACGCTTGCACTTTCTTGAGGGGTTTTCTTTGTATTCTCAGCAACCATTTCCAGATACTTGGGATAATAAGAGGATTGTTGAATGGCTTCAGTTATTAGGGGATCGGGAATTGCCATTCCAAACACTATCCTACTGACTTACCTTTAGGGAAAAAATTGAGATTTCCTAGTATAAAAATCATCTCCAGTATGGTGATGAACGCAGAATCAGGACGTCGTGATGTTGTTATTTGCCAAGTAGTAGATTAATCACCTTGGAAACGTCCATAAGGGATGAGGAAAGGAGTTACTTTCTTCTTTGGGTTCTTCAGACTGGCTTTGTGGCTTGCTTTGTGTGAGAAAAATGTCTGGATCCCTTTTTTGAAAGTTAAACTTTACCATAACAGCTCTGCATATGATCACATTATTGAGTTGGACGAGTCCCACCGCATTTTGCGGAACTGGTGTTCTGGGTTTGTCACTGCCAGAAGTCTTTCCTGTCAAGCACTGGTTGATTAAGGATAGAATTGCCCTCCATGGTTGATACACATAATTCACCCTTATGTTGGAGATAATTTCTACAGGTTTAGGATACCCCAGCTCATTAACAAAATTAATGACAATGTTACCAGACGGAGGTAACTCAAACGGATGAGCTGGGATGATAGGAGTAATTGTTAATGCCTTTCTGAGAAGATCAACACTTAGATCGAACCATTGTTCATCAACTTGACAAACTTATAAACCACGTTCTTCTCGTTATATTTTCATAGTTTCCAGAACTGTTTGTGGGCACACCCTCCCCCACCCCCCCCGCCCTCCCGCCCACGCCCAAACCCCCCCCACCCCCCCCCCCCCCCACCCCCCCCACCCCCCCCCACTAATTTATTTAAACCGTACTCTTATTTCTCCCAGAGCCACCATCATTTTATGTCCCTTGATGGCATGTGAATGCTTGGAAGAAGTTGGTTATTACTTAGGATGTCCCTTATCTGAAAGATGGGGTTCTTTTGATTCTTTTTTGTGCGTTGAAAAGATAGTTTTGCTTTTCCTGATTGTTAAAACCACTGAGGCGAAGGTTACAATCTGCTCATTCTGTCTTGTCGGTGGTGATTGGGAAACATTTGTTCTGCCATTGTTTCTGCAAAGGAGTATCATCAAAGAAGAAAACATTGCAGAGGAAAACGGAGGTTAGAGAGAACTTAGCATTGATTAAAGTCATGTACTGCACCGATTGCTTTAACAACAGTGGTAACTCTGGATTGATGAAAATCTACACATGATCGCACAGGATGCAGAATTATCCAACAGGATCAATTACTTGTTAACTAAGCCCGGACGGGAGTTTAGAAAAGCAATTGGGTCATTCGAATGGGCCTTGATAGATTATTGGGCTCAATGGGCCAAAATATGAAACTTAGCCCAAACCGCTGCCAGGCAGAATGCCAACTCGCCGTTAGGAGAATTGAGCAAACCGCCGCGAAAAGGGGCGGGTTGAATATTTTAATGAATAAAAATATTCGACCAAACCGCCGAGAGACGGCGGTTTACCTGTTGGATTAAAATAATAGAAAAATTATGGCAACTCGCTGTTTAGACAACCCGCTGTTAGACAACCCGCCATAAGGCAACCCGCTGTTAGGCAACCCGCTGTTAGGCAACCCGCTGTTAGGCAACCCGCTGTTAGGCAACCCGCTGTTAGGCAACCCGCTGTTAGGCAACCCGCCGTTAGGCAACTCGCTGTGACTCAACCCGCCGTTAGGCAACTCGCTGTGACTCAACCCGCCGTTAGGCAACTCGCTGTGACTCAACCCGCCGTATGAAACAGCGGGTTGAGTATTTTATTAAAAACTAATAAAATAACCAACTCGCCACTTAGAAACATACGCAACTCGCCATTCGACTGGTTTCTTAAAATTCAAACCCCGCACCTCCTTTGTCAAACCTAATCACATCCTAAGGCATTCCTAGGCTATCCTACGCATAAGACACACATTACATCCTACTTTTTCTTTCTACAAGTCAACCCGCCATTAAGAAACTTGGGCGAATCATTCATTTTTGTTTGACAACTCATTCACTATTGTTTGAGATAGAAAGCCACACATCAAAACTTATTCATATATACCTTATGAACAATTCCCAGCATCTAAAGCACACCTTACAACACTACATTGGTATTCTTATGTAAAACGACCCTAGATCTAATTTTTATACACTTTTTACTGTGTTTTCATTCGATTCCTTTGATATATACACAGAATAAATGATATAGATAAAGGTTCTATGATTACCTTTGCAAGAAACACTCGAAATCGGCGATTTGATGCTTTGTTCTTGGCGGCGAGATGCGAGAGTGTGTGTGTGTGTTTTATCTTTGACCGATTTTCGAAAAGTTTGACCAAATAGCAACTCGCCGCCACTTATATACTCCTAAGTTAGAAAGTTGGCAGATTCAGTCCCTTAGGTTTCCATCTTCTTTTATTTCTTGTTTTAAGTATTTCTAAGGCATTTCTAAGATTAGGCAATTGGCCAACTTAGTCCCTATTGTTTAATAAGGCTAGGAAACAAAGAGCAAATGCTTTTTAAACCCTAATCATTACAACACTAGGTAACTTTCGACCTTTGAGTTAAAATTAATTAACTCCCCTTCAAATATTAACCCATTTAGAATACAACAACCATCTTATAATTACACTTACATAGCATCCAACAGTCTTTTAGAACCCCTTAGATTTTTCCCATTTACTCTCCCCCTCAAACAACGACCCGTTTTCTATTGAAAGAGCTGTAGTCGTTGATTGAGAGGAAAAGATCAGGCGAACAGCTCTTCCCTCACCATTGTTTTACAATACCCCCATAAAGCATGGATATAAAGTAATCCATGCCCAGGCATCAAACCGGGTTGCAATCTGAAGTAATTGCAAGCCTTTTAGTAATTCCAAATGACTTAAAATATTTCCTAAGTATTTTATTATTATTATTATTAATTAATTTTAAGCCTTTTAAGTATTTTATTAAATATATATTAATAAATTTTTTTTGTGGCCTATTTACAAAGGATACACTACGACATTCTGTTTACTCATCCTCTCCTTCTTGAAGACGTCTGAGAGTTTCAGGGGTCAAACTCTTCATGCCTAGGCGTGGAAGAAGAAATTCGAACCGTTCTCTTGGTAATGCTTTGGTGAGAATGTCTGCAAGCTGATAATTCGTTTCCACGAAGTAGAGTTCAACCACTCTATTTTCCACTTGCTCTCGGATGAAATGGTGCCGTATGTCGATGTGTTTAGAGCGAGAGTGCTGGACGTTGTTACAGCAAAGAGCAATAGCACTTTTGTTATCACAGTACAGAGGAATTTTATTGAAGTCAAATCCGTAGTCTTTGAGCTGTGATCGCATCCAAAGGATTTGAGCACAACATCCAGACATGGCGATGTATTCAGCCTCTGTAGTTGATATTGCCGTGCTTCTTTGCTTCTTTGATGACCAGCTAACCAATCTATCTCCAAGAAACTGAGCACTTCCCGACGTACTTCTTCTTGAATCTTGACATCCCGCATGATCCGCATCTGCATAAGCTGTTAGTGACATGGCGTTGTCTTTCGGATACCAAAGACCCATGTTAATGGTTCCTTTCAAGTACCGAAAGACACGTTTGATAGCTTCAAAGTGCTTTTTGGTAGGCTTAGCCTGATATCTAGCACACATGCAAACGGCGAATACAAGGTCGGGTCTACTGGCTGTAAGGTACATAAGGGAGCCAACCATTCCTCTGAATCGAGTTTGGTCAACTGGAATCCCCATGAGATCCTCGTCCAGTTTCAATCGATCCACCATTGGTGTATCGACAGGGTCAGAGAGATCCATTCCATATTTCTTTAAGGTTTCGAGAGCATATTTTGCTTGGTTAATAAAGATGCCTCCGGGACTTTGAGAAACTTGTAGTCCTAAGAAAAACGACATTTGTCCCATCATCGACATCTGAAATTTGGAGCTCATCTCTTTTGAAAATCTTTTTTTTTGTGTGGCCTATTTACAAAGGATACACTACGACATTCTGTTTACTCATCCTCTCCTTCTTGAAGACGTCTGAGAGTTTCAGGGGTCAAACTCTTCATGCCTAGGCGTGGAAGAAGAAATTCGAACCGTTCTCTTGGTAATGCTTTGGTGAGAATGTCTGCAAGCTGATAATTCATTTCCATGAAGTAGAGTTCAACCACTCTATTTTCCACTTGCTCTCGGATGAAATGGTGCCGTATGTCGATGTGTTTAGAGCGAGAGTGCTGGACGTTGTTACAGCAAAGAGCAATAGCACTTTTGTTATCACAGTACAGAGGAATTTTATTGAAGTCAAATCCGTAGTCTTTGAGCTGTGATCGCATCCAAAGGATTTGAGCACAACATCCAGACATGGCGATGTATTCAGCCTCTGTAGTTGATATTGCCGTGCTTCGTTGTTTCTTTGATGACCAGCTAACCAATCTATCTCCAAGAAACTGAGCACTTCCCGACGTACTTCTTCTTGAATCTTGACATCCCGCATGATCCGCATCTGCATAAGCTGTTAGTGACATGGCGTTGTCTTTCGGATACCAAAGACCCATGTTAATGGTTCCTTTCAAGTACCGAAAGACACGTTTGATAGCTTCAAAGTGCTTTTTGGTAGGCTTAGCCTGATATCTAGCACACATGCAAACAGCGAATACAAGGTCGGGTCTACTGGCTGTAAGGTACATTAGGGAGCCAACCATTCCTCTAAATCGAGTTTGGTCAACTGGAATCCCCATGAGATCCTCGTCCAGTTTCAATCGATCCACCATTGGTGTATCGACAGGGTCAGAGAGATCCATTCCATATTTCTTTAAGGTTTCGAGAGCATATTTCGCTTGGTTAATAAAGATGCCTCCGGGACTTTGAGAAACTTGAAGTCCTAAGAAAAACGACATTTGTCCCATCATCGACATCTGAAATTTGGAGCTCATCTCTTTGGAAAATATGTTACACGCATTATGATCTGTTGAGGCAAAAATGATGTCATCTACGTATATTTGAACAAGTAGAATGTGTTTGCCTGATTTGCGTGTGAATAACGTTGGATCCACGGCACCCTTGAAGAAATTGTTTGCCATCAGGAACTTTGAGAGTGTGTCATACCACGCCCTTGGTGCTTGCTTAAGCCCATACAGAGCCTTCTTCAGGCGATATACGTGAGTAGGATTATCCTGGTCTTCAAATCCTTCAGGCTGACTGACAAAGACTTCTTCTTGAAGATCACCATTCAGAAAAGCAGTTTTGACATCCATCTGGTAGATGATCATATTCTTGGTTGCAGCATTGGCAATGAATATTCTGATGGCCTCTATCCGTGCAACTGGAGCAAACGATTCTTCAAAATCAATACCTTCCTCCTGACGATATCCCTTTGCAACTAACCGAGCTTTGTTTTTCAGTACATCACCATATTCATCAAGCTTCACTTTGTAGATCCACTTGAGAGCGATAACCATAACATAGATTGGGCGAGGTACTAATTCCCATACTTCAAGTCGATCAAATTCGTGAATTTCATCTTGCATGGCTTGAAACCAGCAGTCTTCTATCACGGCCATTTTGAAGTTCTTGGGTTCGACTTTGGACAGTTCAGTATGGAAACAGCACCACAAAGCATCGGATGCTAACTGTTTTCTGGTAGATACAGGACGAGAGGGATTGCCAACGATGTTATCCAGAGGATGATCTTTGGTCCATCTTCTGAGATGATCTGGAGGGTAATTAACTTGGTTGGGTTCCGCTGAATTAACATTCCCAGATGATGATTGTGCCGAACCTGGATCTCCAGTAACAAGGTTATGTGAAGGATGAAGAACATCGTGAATGATTGGGGTGTCTTCGTGAATGGGTTCTTCTGCAATTTCTTGATGTTGGACTGGATGATGAATATCGGATGTTGACGATGAAGCACTTGTCGACGGTGCATCTTGAGCAATCGTTGTAGACAAAGATGTACCTGGTGGAACAACTTGAGCATTAATTTCAGTAGCAGAAGGTACTGGTTCATTGACTCGAGATTGTTCAAGGTGTTCATCAAACATTGGTTGAAATAACATCTCCAGTTCTTTATCGGTTGGAGCGAGCCCTGATTTGAGTTGTCCAGGGGTCATGATGAAAGGCTCGGGTCCTGAACTCATGCGTGCAGGAGCCATTGACTGATGCATCTCATCGAATGTGACGTGAATCGTTTCCATTAATCGACGAGTTCTTTTGTTGTAGATTCTATAGCCCTTCCTGCTAGGAGCATATCCAACGAAAATCCCAATGTCGGCTTTGGCTTGAAATTTTCCTAGATCTTCGCTATCATTTGTAGGATAGCACAGAGCACCAAATACTCGGAAAAATGTAAGATCAGGCTTCTTTTCATGTACAAGCTCATAAGGGGTTTTGTTGTGACGAGTATGAATTAGTGATCGGTTCTGGGTGTAACAAGCAGTGGCTACAGCTTCTGCCCATAGAAACATGGGAGCTTTCGAGAATATCATCATTGTACGTGCTGCTTCCACCAGTGTACGATTACGTCTTTCAACAACTCCGTTTTGTTGAGGAGTTCTCGGAACAGACTTTTGATGAAATATGCCAACACCTTCATAGTATTCAGACATAACTTGGTTGAAACGAATTTCCATTCCTCGTTATCTGTGCGGATGAATCTGACTGATGTTGTTGAGTGGCCAACCTGAATTTGCTTAAGAAAGTTTTGTGACAAACTCTGAGAAGTTTCATCCCTTGACCTCAAGAACTTTACCCATGTGAATCTTGAATATCATCCAACGATGACTAAGATGTATTACTTCCCTTTAATACTCTGGACTCTCATTGACCACACAAGATCATGTGAAGGGTATAAGAACTTCCCATTATATGTTTTTTCAGATTTTGGCCGGTGGGAGAACTTCGTGCTTTTTTCCTAAGTTACAAAAATCGCTGAGCAAAGATATCCATATGATTCAAACACAGTCTAGGTATGACCTCAACTAGATCTTTTTGAGCAAGATCATTTATCGTGCCGAAGTTTAAATGGTTTAAACGACGATGCCACAACCATGATTTGGACTTGGAAGCTTTGGACAACAAGCATATCGAGAAGACTTCATCATTTCATCAATCGATATCGTGTACAAATAGTGCTCCTCACGACTACCTTTTAAGGATATCTTACCCTTACAATCATGAACAAATGCAAGTATGTTTCTGAAAGGTCCCTTCAAGAACAGAATCACAAAATGGCCCTACAGAGAATAGATTGTGTCAAGTCACTCCCCGGTAGTATACTCTTCGATATCACACTGTCAACCCATAATCATAATCTCCATAAAACCATTATACTCCTAAGTGATCATTCCCGAATCTGACTGCCCGATAACTTTTCCACAAAATTCCATAAGCTTTTGAACGATTCCCCGTCATATGTTTTGAACAGCCTGAGTCCAGATACCAAAGCATGACCTGTACGACCTGCATTTGAAAACAGTCGAGTTTGGAGAGTTTGGAATTTCGGTTCCCCAATTTTTGTTGGGGACCTGTTGGTTAGCATATAGATAAGTAACATTTTCACAGAAAGTTTTTAGTTAAACTGGCATATTTCTCCTAAGGGCAAATTTCTTTCCTGTGGGTCTCCAATGAGAACCACCATCAAGTTTCCTAAGGTAATTTCTTTCCTGTGGGTCTCCATTGATAACCAATATCTGCAAATAGTTTTCCCCGTAGCTTTCCAAACCCGAATGGGTCTCTTGGACCAAACTGTTATCAGACAGTTTTTGCCTTTTGGTTTTTCCAATCTGCTTGTTCGTGTTAAAACTGTTAATCAACAGTATTGCTTTTGGTTTCCAGATCCTGTTTCTCTTTATTCAGACAATTCTAACGTGGGTTTAGCATTCACAAAATTTCAAGATATTAACAACACACATTCCATGACTTGCAGAGTTAACAGGATATCAAAATTCGAATTAATTACAACACGCTTTAGAACTAATGCTAGAATCGAACCCCGATTCACTTTGTCCAAACTGACTTATTTTGTCCTAAGCGTACTTCTACTTCCTTCATATACACCTTCATAGCAGGCAGGATCCAATTTTTCTTTGTATTGCTTCTAGGCTTTGACCTGCTTGCTTCATCAGTGGAATCTTTTAACATCCTGTAGAGGGAAAAGCACAGGATATTAAGTCAGCTTGAACTCTCCTGTGCCTTTGAGTTTCTGTGTGTTGCTTGAGACGAAGATCCTGGTTTATACACTAAGCGTAACTTGCTTTTTCCTAGTAACAGGGTAGAGGGAGCCTTGGGGGGGTTTTTATCTCTTTCAATTGAAACTTTTTGGGCATGTGCCAAATTCACACATCTAACATTTCCCTGAGATAACTTAGTGTATCGACTAGCATAGTTAAGTGAAATATCCAGTAGGTTTAACTACTCTATTACTTCCTCCTACAATCTCCCTAACCATTTCTACCTCTCCTTAAGATGTATGATATAGTTTTTAAATGAGCACTCCTATTGTTCTTAAGGGATTAGGGATGGGTTTAACGTCAAATGGCATACATGCCAGGAGCAAGAACTTTGGTTTGAACATAGTCACTAGTGAAACATGCTCTTTGCTTCGCATTGAAGCTTATAGACTCTCAATCGTCATTCAACATGGTAGATGTCTTATCACTTGTTATGACACGCGTAGATCTTAATTGAGTTCCCCCCCATATACAATTCCTTTGTTAATGTTGTTTGACCTTGTTCCAGTTGATACTCTAATCGTAACAATCGCGCATTTTTGTTCAATAAGAGACAAAAAAAATTTTTTTTGGACATCTATGGCATTATAAGGCCTCGACGACTCTGTCATTCACACGAGCGACTAGATCTTTCAAGTGTCGAATCACGTTATCTTTTCTTAATCTGATGTTCAAGATTCTTGAAATTAAGAATGAGTTATAATCAGTAGCTTTCCTTGATGCTTGGAATTTTTATTATCAAAACTTTTACTTGAAGATGTTGGATACTTAATTGCAAATTAGGTATTCCCTTTCAGTTTTTAAATAAGTTTTGACTCATCATGAACTTTAGAGACAGGTCATCTTCAAGAACTAGACAACAGTGATTTTTTCACACAAATACGCAGTTGAGTCGACAAAGCAATTAACAATCATATTCTCATTTCAATTAGAAGTTTTCTTATTCATTTTCACACGTTGCTTATCTACAGTATTCTTGTCACACATTCGTTTTCATTAGATCAAAAATGTTCTGTCCATTTCTTTAACTTCATTAAAAGAGGGCTTTTTGAACCCAACAAAGTGTTCTTTAAGATTTTTGAAAAATGGAATAACTTCAGTGAGTAACATCTGTTTTGTTTGCTCAAAAACCTCTTCCCCCCTCTTAAGACCTGTGGTGTGATTTCTAGTTTTGCAAGTTTTGTCAAATTCCGTAAAAAGTCTATGTGAGGTTACATAAAGAATTAATTTTCACCTGCTTATAGTTTGGAAGAATTCTAGGGACATACTTGATAGGCATTATTGTGTGGATACACTGTCAATGCTAAAATTGGTTTTGGAGCTATGTCCTAGCCCTTTTTTCCTGTTGATTGTCATCTATGGACCACAATATCTGTCTGGGGATCAGATTTCTGGGACAAAAGGTTGCAAGTAAGTTTTCTTTGAGAAATCATGGGGGTGGTGGGGCAATCCCAACTTTGTTTCCATACATAGAGGCTTTGCATGTATTAATCGCATTTATTCCTAGTATATCTCAGTAACTCAAGCTGTATCCTTCCTGAGTCATGATGATAGGTGGTGCATGATTGGTAGTGACAAGTACATGACCATTATACAGAGCAGACTGAGCTTGCTTTGCCCGAGCGAGACATAAGGGATTTTGGGGGGATATAATAGCCTATTGCTACCTTGTGCTTTTCATCATAAAATGATTTTGGTTGACACAACATGTGAACTGTTTGAACAGACTGATCCTGTTTGTATAATCTATCTTCAATCTTATCTTTTAGCTTCTTTATGTCCAAAAATTCTTCAAGGAATTTGTCTTCCTTTTTGTTTAAATCCTTTTTCAAGAGTGGTTACTTCTTCTTCTTTGAACTTATAAAATGGTCAACTGTAGAACTAAGGAGTATTTGTGCTGAAGGAAGTTCAGATTATTTAATGACGTTTCCTTTTCTATTTTCGTCCTGAGATAATTATCTCATTGTTCATCAATTTTTCGTTCTCTATCAGTTAATTTCAAACTTTGCCCCGTTTTTTTTTCTTACGCCCCGACCATTTCCTTATATCCTCGTCAAGTTTCAGAGGTCCACTGAGTCATTAACTACCATGTTGTGACCTATTTGCTAATCTACTTTGTAATCACCCTGTTCCATATGTATTCCATCGAGAATTTTGACATCAATGCATCATTTCGTATAGAAGATAACCCTCTTTTAACAACCATGATCTTCGTTTCTTCCCATAAACGAATCAACACGGTGAATTTATTACTATTAACTCATATAGTCAGCGATCGGAGTCAACAACGTAGTTGTGTTTTATCATTAGTTTTGCATCTCGTGTACTATCATGATACTCATCTTATAATTATTTTCAAAGGTATCATGAACATGTACCTCAGAAGGAGTATTGAGTCATAAATGATGTCTCCCGCTTACATCGTAGATTAGATCTTCTATTGAGATTTCATGAACATGGTCTGTGTGATGGACCCTCGTCAACATCAGAGTCGAAAGACATCACATTCATTCAGCTTCAAATACATGGTCCAAAATTGAGTGCCAAATCATTCTCTGGTGAAATCACCACATTACATCTACGTTGGTAACCTGTTTCGCCTGCAAGAAACAATGACTGTTCTTCAATCCAGTACTAGGGCACTACTTCCTACTTACCCTGGGCTTTTCATTAGTACATCTTGTCCTTGATGTATTCTGAATCTTGAAGTCGCTATTGGCCTTGGACATTCTCGTGCTATGTGCCCTATCCGTTACAGTAGTAACACTTGATGGGGTTTCGCTTGGGACAGGATTGATAATGCCTCCTCTGTTTTGTCCTCCGTACATTCCCAGCTACACCATTTCCTCTTGTATTTTTTCTCTGAAATGGTCTTCTTGATTATTCCATTGTACTTTCCATGATATCTTTGAAACCACAGCATTCCCGTCCTACCAATAGCTTTGGTTCCTTGCATTTGACGACGCTCTAATTGATTGTTTGTTTAGGAAGATGTGATTGGTACGATTGATGTGAGAGGGCAGTGATTTTGGATAAACTTTCATCAAGTTTTCATGTTGAAGAACTTTCCTGAGTTCATTTGAAAGTTGTCAGAAGGATAATGTTCTGTTGAGGATTGAGGAGAACTGGATGATTGTGGTGGATATTGCTGAACTGAGGCGCCCTACACTAATGTCAAAGGATCATTATTGGTTGACTCGAACCTTTCCATCATAATTTCAGTTCTCCTTAGCATGCACCTCATGTTGCTTCAAGTAGGCATACAACTGATCACAGATGTGGCTCTACAAAACCTCTGTTAAGTTTGACTTTCAGTTTATGAATCACTTCCACTCAGGCAACATGTGTACACAAAATTTGAGTTTAAGCTTGCACCTGGACAAGGTCATTTTGATGTTTCTCATGTCATTATTGAGCTTCGTAAAACCTAGAACGTAGTATCCTAGAAATGATTACCTTCCTTTGATTTGACGGAAGTGTTCTAATTCATCGGATAACGAATTCCCTGTCAACCTTGTTTAAACTCAAACCGTCCAGAATCATCTTCAATGCTTCACGTTTTCCCCAATGTCTTTAGCGTCAATATAGTGATTGATGAGTGTAGTATATGTCTTTGGTATACCCTGAATAGGACATTGGTTGCACGAATGTCAGACTTTATACCTTTCCTTTCCTTCAGCCCGAAAGTTGTTAAGGACTCCTAGCACAGTACTGGACCTTGTTGAAATGCCACCCCTCGGTTCCTCCAGTAATAACATCTTAAGACCGTTCCCATCTGAAAAATAGTCTTCTTTAATGACTTTCATAATATTCTCTCCCATATCCTTCCTAACCAGTACAGACGTATACGATGTTGCCAAGATTCAAAGTCTGTTTCTATCAAGCATTGTAGGGGTGTATCAGAACCTTCACCACTGGAATGTCTTCTGCCTACTATACATCTTGTATTATTATGATATGAAAATGATTTTGACGATCAATGATTAGTGAGTGTACGTTAAAAGTGGTGAGGTTAACGTATTCGTATTTTGTTTTAGTGATATTAAATCCCGAGTTTGAGATATTTCAAATTTCTAAGACAGAAGCTCAACTCGCCGCCAAAGGCTACCAAACCGCTGCAAAGAAATAAGGCAACTCGCCGGTGGAATTTTAAGGCAACTCGCCGAACACAACTCGCTGCCAAGCAACCCGCCGCGAAGAGATAAGACAACTCGCCGGTGGAATTTTAAGGCAACTCGCCGAAGTCACTATCGCTGCCTAAGCACAACCCGCCGCTAAGGATATTTTAAATCAAACCGCCGTAGAGTTATCATTATCAAACCGCCATAGGTTTCCTAATAATTTCTATTTAAAATATTCAACCCGCTGATAACCTGTTCAAACCGCTGGTAAGCAAACCGCTGCTTAGTAACAACTCGCCTCTTGAGCAACTCGCCACTGTTCACACCGCAGTAAGCAAAAACCCCGCCGCTTAGTAACACCTCCCGCCTCGAGCAACTCGCCCACCTAACAAACCGCCGGTAACCAATCGTCGCTGCTGTAGTAACAACTCGCCTCTTTGAGCAACTCGCCACCTAAGCAACCCGCCGTGTGTTAGAGGGTTTGGTATCCTACATAAAAAAATAGTAATTATTCAGCAAACCGCCGTGAAGAAATTCTACAACTCCTCCAACGAAGAACAACGACTTTTCACATAAACAATCACCTATAAATCACCCTTTTGAACGATTTTTGCTTGATTTCTTCTTGCACAACACAATACCATAAGGAATTAGCTACTAGAAACCCCCCAACTTTAATAATACAAAACAACAAACTCGGAATCTTCAAAAAACGAGCAAGTGCCTTCAAAGTTGCACTTTTTGATCAAATGCAAGCAAAAATCGCTACATACACACGATCTAATCATCCCATTACTTGATACCAATTGATGTATTTCCTATATCATAACCCGGGGTCGATCATCGAACGGGCTAGTTTCTAGAGAAGAAACACTTGAGAGAGAAATATTCATAGAGAGATGAAAGTGTTTTCTTTGTAAATGAAATTATGACTAGCTTACCTCTTTCAAAGTTGAAGAGGCTATATATAGTACATACAATATACCGGGTAACGTACCCCTAACTAAAACCGAAAAACATTACCAATAACCTAATAAACTACGAGCTATAATAAAACAATAAAATACATCGGGAGACGCGGACTTTTTCTAATCTCTAACACATTTCCTTCTAAAACAACCGCTATGCTTCTTCGATATTTAAATACGGTGCCGATAGAAGCTTTTGTGTTCTACTACTGCATTAAGCTCCCAAATTGATATCACACCACTGCATTAGATCACTATTATGACTTGAACTACCGACAGAGAAAAATATGGGTTAAACACTATCCTTAGGGTTGTACATTAAACTACATGAACCACACCCATCAACAAAGACTTAATGCCCGTAGAACTTGGTAAGTTTTGACGCTATAATTTGGTATGGAATTGGTTGTCAAAGTACTCAAAGCGATCCATTGTGAACCCGAGAAGATTCGTTCGCATCCTTGGGGAAATGAAACACTAATCGTTCATATGGTGACGAAAAAACCAAGGAACGAGACTCGTTTTGAACATCATCTCGGGCACAAAAAAAACACAGAAGTACATGCTAAAAGGATGTCCTATCTTTTTGGCACATGTTACTACAAAGGAGACTGAAGGCAAGTCGGAGAAGAAGTGACTTGAGGACGTATCGATCGTTCGAGATTTTCCTGAAGTATTCCCTGAGGACTTGCCAGGTCTCCCTCAGACTCGACAAGTGGAATTCCAAATTGATTTGATACCTGGCGCTGCATCTGTAGCACGAGCACCTTATCGGTTGACACCTTCTGAAATGAAAGAGTTGTCGGAGCAACTGAAAGAACTATCTGACAAAGGCTTTATAAGACCCAGTTCCTCACCCTGGGGAGCTCCGGTCTTGTTTGTCAAGAAGAAGGATGGATCATTCCGGATGTGCATTGATTACCGAGAATTGAATAATTTAACGGTGAAGAACCGTTA
The DNA here is from genome assembly GCA_026074375.1 of Tanacetum coccineum. Classification (NCBI taxonomy): domain Eukaryota; kingdom Viridiplantae; phylum Streptophyta; class Magnoliopsida; order Asterales; family Asteraceae; genus Tanacetum; species Tanacetum coccineum. The sequence continues at coordinate 22,468 of BQNB010005293.1, read as the reverse complement.
TCCACTCCCAAGAATTGATGATTTATTTGATCAGCTTCAAGGGTCGAGTGTCTACTCGAAGATCGACCCAAGGTTGGGTTATCACCAACTAAGGGTTCGAGAAGAAGACATTCCGAAGACCGCTTTCAGAACTCGATATGGTCATTATGAGTTTCAAGTTATGCCATTTGGTTTGACACGAAACTGCACCGCCGATTCATGGACCTTATGAATCGGGTGGCACAAACATATCTGGATAAATTCATGAATTTGTCCTTTATTGACGATCTTTCGATATATTCCGAAGAACAAGTCAAGAACACCACACGAATGAGCACCTTACGTTAATCTTAGAGTTGCTTAAAAAGAGGATTTGTATGCCAAATATTCCAAGAGTGAATTTAGTATTCGAAAGTACAGTTCCTCGAGTCACAGAGATAGAAAAGCCGAGGTATTCCACGTTTACCTCGCCAAGATCAAATCCATAAAGGATTATGCAATCTCCTAAGTCACCAACGGAGAATCGTCAATTTTTAGTGTCTTGCTGGATTATCGAAATTCATTAAGAATTTTCAAAGATTGCCAAACCAATGACCAAGCTAACTTAGCTAAAGGACAGAGTTAGAGTGGGGTGAAAAACAAGAAAACAGCGTTTCAACTGATTAAGCTAAAAGGTTGATAGTCACCAATTCTGGGCTTTAAACTTGAAGGAAGCGAAGATTATTTTCGTATACAGTGATGCAGTCGATCAAAGGTTTGAGTGCTGGTGTTGAATGCAATGATAGAAAGTGATTGCTTATGCAGTCACGCCATTTGAAAATTCATGAGAACCACTATAAACACTCATGATTTTAGGAACTTGGTAATCAGTAAAGCGTTCATGCTCTCAAATATGGAGACACAATCAGTATGGAACCAAGAACACGGTGTTTTCAGCTTATCATAAGAGTTTGCCAACACATGCTAAATCAGAAAGAGGTAACATGAGGCCAACACCGTTGTATAGAGTTCTCAGTATTACGATTGAGAGATTCGTTATCACCCGGGGAAAGCAAATGTTGTTGCTGATGCTCTGAGCAGGAAAGAGCGGAATAAGCCATTAAGAGTTCAAGCCTTAGTCATGACTATTGGTTTGGATCATCCTAAACAAATCTTGAATGATCAGACTGAAGCACAGAAACCCCAGAACCTCAAAATCGAAGATGTTGGAGGCATGTTGATTGAAAATTCAAAGGATCTGGAGAAACTTAGAACGAAAAAGTTAGAACATTGCGGATCGGAACTGTATTCTTCAAAAGGCTGTGGAGTTGTTGCCATGTTATGGAGATTTGAGAACCGTGATCACGCAATGATCCCACAAGTTCCAAATATCTCAAAATTCAAATCCGGGTTCTGACAAGATGTATCAAGATATGAAGAAACTATATTGGTGGCCCAATATGAAGGCCGACATCGCCACCTATGTTAGCAAATGTTTGACGTATGCTAAAGTCAAGGTGGAACACCAAAGGCCATCAGGATTGTTGGTACAACCCGATACACCTCAATGGAAGCAGGACAATATCACTATGGATTTTGTCATGAAGCTTCCTAAGTCGTCACAAGGCTACGACACCATTTGGGTGATTGTTGACCGACTCACTAAGTCTGCAATCTTTGTACCAATGAGGGAGACTGATCCTATGGAGAAACTGGCAAGAATGTACCTAAAGGAGGTGGTTACAAGGCATGGAATACCTATCTTAATCATTTATAATCGTAACCCGAGGTTTTCGCATCAAATTTCTGGAGGTCACTTCAGAAGGCCTTAGGGTAACTAAACTTGGATATGATACTCTCAGCCGTATCATCCCAACTATGTGCCAAATCAATATGACTATTCAAAATCTCGAGATATGTATGCGTGCTTGTGTGATCGACTTTGGATAGGGTGGGTGACCGATTGCCCATTAGTCGAGTTTTCGATATAACAATAGGCTATCATGCAGCATTAAGGGCTGCAAACCGTTTGAGAGCGCTTTAATATGGTCGAAAGTGGTCGTTCAACTCTGTTTTTGGCCGAGTTGGAGAAGTTCAACTCACTGGTCTAAGAAAGTTCAAGAGATGAACCGCAAAATCATTCAGATCAAGCAAAGAATTCAGGCTGCTCATGATCGGAAAAAGAGTTACACCGATTTAAAGCGTAAACCGATGGAATTTCAAGTTGGAGATAGAGTTATGCTCAAAGTTTTGCCTTAGAAAGGAGTAGTACGTTTTGGCAAACGGGGGAAGCTAAACCCCAGATATGTTGACTTCAAGTTGTTGGAAAGAGTTAGGGATGTTGCTTACAAGCTTGAGCATCCTTAAGAGCTGAGGCAGGGTACACATAACGTTTCACATGTATCCAACTGAAGAAGAGACTTAGCCGACTAACCAAAGTCCGTTCCGTTTAGATGGACTACACATTGAAGACCAAGTTTCATTTTGTTGAGGAACCGTGTAAAAATCAATGGATCGTGAAGTCAAACGGTTGAGTGCAAAGCCGTTCCCCATTGTCAAGGTTCTATGGGAACCTCAAGGAATGGCCCTGATTTACATGGGATCGCGAGAACCCATTCCGAAAGAAATATCCACCATCTCTTGCAAAGTACTGCACCGTCGTCAAGTGCCCCCCCCCCCCCCCCCCGCGTTCTTAATCTATGAAGACAAGGCGCATTTTAACGGGGTAAGACTATAACACCCCCGTGTTTTAGGGTCATTTTGTACAAACGTCAATAAAATTCACTAATATTTATAGTATTGTGTAACGCGTTTGCTTTTAAAATTGAAATAGCTAAGTTAAATCGCGTAAGCTAAAAATTATCTTCATGAAAAACGTGCATCAAACAATTAAATGTAGTTACATCAAGCAAGTGATAAGATAATTATTTTGAAGAATAATTAATTAACTTTGTTCATTTTTATTTATGGTACGTAAAGTGTACGTTTCGCGATAAAAATACGTTTAGGCATACCCGAAACCACTAAAACTTTTTCTACGCTTCAACAAATACTCATTTTTATACCCAATACCTAAAGTTTTATAAAACTTTAGCCATGTTAACAGTGTAAGTCATATTGTACAAATAATAAACTAACTAAGACCTATACATTACAAGTTATACATCTACACTTAAAATATATAACTTAAAGCTTCAAGTAGTGCAAGTATTTAACAATAAAAAATCAAAAGATATTTATAGCCCTATTCCCCCTAACCCACAGCTACAACAACAATAGGGGACAAAGAGTTCACAAAATTGCAACTAGTACATGTACATTCACCAACTAATAAAACCTTATGTCTTTCTTTGACCAATGACTTCCTTAAAATCCTATAGATGTCTTAAGACTTTCATATGATCTTCTTGAGTAGTCCAAGTGTATAAAAGACAAGTGCTAGTGTAAGTAACACACACATACTCATTTTACTTAGTGAAAAACACAAATTCTCTCCCTTTTTCCTCCTTATATGCCGCGGCCAACACAAATCCACCACCAAATCCATACAAAATTTTATTTACAACATTTACACACATTCCTACATCATATCTAAGATAACCTTAGGTGTTTAGAAGGCTTGGTTAAGCATTTACAAGTGTTAAAGTAAGAAGGTTCAAGATTAGGGTTTAGCTTAGAATTAGGGTTTTCAAGGGTTGTAAGCTAAGGTTTCATTTCTAAAAAAGGGGTTAGATCACTTTTTTCATCACCACACTTCATATTAAGGTTATCTAAAACTCTTAATCTGTTTATTTTCATGATTTTATGCATATATGATGTTTATGTAGTTAATCACCATCTAAGGACTTTATTTATTAGTAAAAATGTATTTTACGACTTGTTATTAATTTGAGGTATACTCCTACATAATGAGATTAAATGGATCTAACATCATGTTTATAATGGAATGGTGTAAGTCATGTAACAAAGAATGATTTATTGTATAAAAAGTTATAAAAATAAGTACCGTAAAAAGTGTATAATTAAAGTTCAATGCACAAGATGAATGAAAACTAATGGATCTTGTGATTTCTTAGACAAACTTTGGACTAATCATGGACTAAGGACCCTAGGTGTGTAATACATGTAATAATAAGGGTTGTAATAGACTTGTAACAAAGTGGTAAAACTAAAAAGTTATAAAAACAACTTTTAAACACATTTTGTGAAAATATCAAAAATGGGCTATTAGAATTCGAATTTTAAGGCATATATTTTATATTTTTATAAAATACTACATGTCACAAGGATCGTGGGCACGTAGAGAACTCGAAAAGCGGATCTATAACGAAATGAGATACGTAATTTACAAGTTATACGTTAATAAACAGGTTTATAAAAGAAATTTTATAAAAACAAGATACAAATGCTACTGATATAAAAGGTTGGTTAATTTTTAACAGATCACACCTTATTTTAGGATTCCAAAACATTAAGAAAATAGATTATTAGATTAATAACGAAGGAGTTATGGAATTTTGTTCAATTTAACGGTAATATAAAAGTATACAAATAATTCTATAAAATATGAATAGTGAAAAAACACTCAACCTAACAGATACAAATTTTTGTAAAAATGCTATATGTTGATTATGAATTTGTTAATTAAACGAAGACGTGACACAAAAGAATCCACAAAAACAATAAGATACGACATTTAAACGGGTTTACGATAACTAAATCTATAAAAATAAATTAAAAACTTGTCATGAATAGTAAAACCACTGTTCAAACATGGGACTATAAATATAAAAAATAAAAATTTTTAAAACTTCGCCTTAATACGAAAGCGTGGCCCATAAGAAACGCAAGAAACAAGCTAAAAACGATATAGTTACGTCGTTTATTTCAAATGAAATATTTATAAACGTTTAAACTATATAAATACAATTTCACAACTCAAATAGATTGTTATGTAAGCTAAATATAATTATATATGTATAATTTTCAAAGTCTTAGTACTCAGTAACGGCCTATAATAAATTAGGTTTCATTCTGACGTTTATTAATGCATTTTCTGTGAAATAATTGTTATCATACACACAAGTGAGGTTCTAGTTCCCCACGTTTTAACATTTAATGATTTACAAGTTTTGGGTTGAGAAACATTGCATGTTTTACAAATTTACCATATGTATATTATTACCTTGATTACGTTGCCTAAAGTATCGATAACCCCTCATTAGCCATAATATGAGACTTTCCAGTTACTTGTTGTGAGCGCAAATGTATATAAGATAGATCTATTGGATTGACATCCCCGCTTGGGTGAGTCCATGCTTCACTGTGCGGTTTGCCATACTAACGAACGTTACGAGTCGACATAATGAGTTGTGGGTTCGAACATCATCACGGACAAATGTGGCAATTTATATGTCATGTCATACATGTCAAGTCTTCGAAGTGCATGAGCTTATGGAAAACGAAATATACAATTTATAACGATGTTTGCATTTGTTGCATTATCATGGGGAAATCTTGCGGTCCTACATTATACATTTTATAAACCTATGAATTCACTCAACAATATGTTGACGTTTTAAGCAATGTTTTCTCATGAGATCAGTAAGGTACAAGACAAGAGTTACATTGGTAGGTTCGATAATTGGAAGTCATGCATTAAAGATTTGTTTGCATTACATTTTTTGGGAAACATTTTGTATAAGAAACTATAATCCATTGTAATATATGTAACTTTGAACAAGTGAAGCTTCGGGCTTTTGTAACAAATACTTTGCTAAATCCAATGTATCGGTTTTTAAATGACTTTTGGGTCGTTTAATAGGTGTAAAATACACATATCCGTTAACACCAAAAATGACCCTAAATGACCAAAAACATGATTAAAATGGCAAAGATATGTGTGTTTTTGTGATTTGTGTGTGCAGGTATGGTAAGAACAAAAATCATAGGAAACTCTCAAAACCCGGCAAACCACGGACACGAGGAACGGAAGAGCACAAAAGAAGCCGGGGATTAAAAAAAACCAAATCCCAAAACCTAGGCCCATAACTCTTTTATATAAGTCCAGGGGCTAATTCTGCCAAGATTGAAAGTTATTTAATACTTCGACTTTCACCTAACAAAGACAAGGTCCAATATTGCCATATACCCAAACTCATCCCACCCTTTTACCCCCTCAGTTAAAATAGGCGCGAAAAACGTATGGTACTGTTCATCGGTCTCCTCGCGATTTACCCACAGTTAAAACAAAGGGCAAAGCTAAATTGAGGGTTAAAGAAGGTAATTCAAGTACTCAAGTACACCTTGGCAGGTTAAAATGTAATCAAACGCACCATATTGGCAAATCCCAACAAGGAATGACACGGTGGCAAATGAAGAAAGCACAAAATTGATGGGTTTTACACTGGATTCACTCACAATGAAAGCACAAGGTATCTCACAACGGATTGCCACGCTGGCAATCTGTGTGATTATCAAAGTGATCCAATGGCCAGTATTGATTCCTCGCAATGATTAGAGGAATGTACGTATGAGATTAGCAGGAGCGTCACACCACAGGCTCCTATGAAACTTCCTATGGTGCTATAACAAGTTCACCGAACTCACACACAAACACAAAGCACCGTGTCAGCTTTTCAAATCTTTTATAGTCTAAATTGTAATTTTAAGCTTAAGAGCTTAATAGTGAAATGTTCAAGCTTATTGTAAAGATTCGTTTCTTTAAAGCATTGTAGTCATTTCAGTCCAATAAAATCCTTCAAGTTTTCTTAATCTGTTTGTCACTTGCAAGTTTTTACTACTCTCAAATTCATAAGCTAATGTGTCAAAAGCTTCTCATAAGCTCATCATAAGCTCATTCAAGTCTATAAGCTTGAATTTGAGTTTAAATAAGTCCTTAATTTACTTAAACTCTAAAACCAGAAATAAACCTTTGCTTATTGGACTTTTTGGACTTATGGAAGGGGATCCAATTATGGAAGGGATCCCAAGGACTTTACTGGCTTATCCGAGCTGTTGAAAAGCTCTATGAGCCTATGAGCTTCTGTTTAGCTGAAGCTATTGGTTAGTTCTCATTTAAATTCCTTGTTTTAATTTTCTAGCTTAAATTAGCTTAGTTATAGAATGCCTATTTTTGTTTGTCTAATTGTTTTTTCTACTGATTCATTTGGAGCTACTTCATGCTTATCTCATCTACTTTTGCTTATTAGATATATTGCTTATCTGTTTTTGCTTAAAATAGTTTAGATCTTTGATTTCAGTTTGTTGTCTTAAAAATTCATAAAAACCAAAAAATTAGTTAAGTTAGTATAGATCTTTGATTCCTAGATTATTCAGTTGCTAATCATGTTTGCTAAGCTTGTTATAAGCTCATTGATGTCTGGTATCAAAGTTTAGTTAAGTGGATTTCCATTTTAAAAGCTTTTTGAAATCTGTCAACAATATTAAGGGGTGTTTGGATTATTGCACTTTGACCTCTAAAAGTCAAAGTGACTTGTGCTCATTGCTTGAGATAGTTTCATGATCATTTAAAATCAGTAGAAAAGGAGTTTTCCGAAATTAGTTTACAAAATTGAAGAAGTTAAAGCCAAAATTCTTAGTGCCAGCACCAGGGCAAATTTTCCTCTTTTCTTTGCTAGCTTAAAAGTGATCCAAGTTTTCCTAGGCTTAGAATTGGCTTGTGTAGTGTTCTAACACTCTCATTAAGTAAGTCTAGTGCAGGGGAAATCTCCTTAGTTGCCTGCATTTTTGTTTAGTCACTTTGTCAAGTGCTTCAGCAGTAGTAACTTTAGTTACTACTGCTGTCTTTTTCAGCTTCAATTAAGTTAGTAAATGTAGAATTTAGAATCTCAAATTCAACAAGCTAATAGATTAGATATAGTTTAAGTTAGATAAAAGCTTGTCTTATCATTTCTAGCTTAAATACTTAGGTAAATTTAGCTTAAAAAGTCATCAAAAATCTCAAAAAGACCAAAAACAGTAGGTATAGAACTTATCTCTTAATTTTTAATTCTTAGCTTATAGAGTTAGGTTTTTTAGTTGATAATCATAGCTTATAAGTAGTTCATTAAGTTTGCAAAAGTTCATAGTCAGTTAAAGCTTATTGAGCTTTTTAGCTTGTTTGATTTTTAAGCTTTTTGTGCTAGTTCCTGAGATAGTCACTTTGATCCACAATTTCAGTTAGCTTAAAGTGTTAGTGGTTAAAATAGCTTGTTAAAATTAGCTTATACACATCATTAGCGAGCTAGAACAGTTTTTGTTTTTAGATTTGAGCTTACATTGAGCTTTGTGCAAGTAATTTAGTGTAAACAAGCATAAGTGAGCTTAAAAGCCCACTTCCTGGAATGAGTACTTCAAAAGCTCTTTTAAAGCTCATCTTTAAGTTTCAGCTTATGCTCCCTTCATTAAAAGTGCTTAAAAAGTGTTTTCTTTCAAATTGAGCTTTTGTTTTTCAAAAATAAAAAAATGCAAAAAATAGGTGTTACTCAACCTTGAACCCGCGACCTCCCCCACACAACATACACGTCTTACCAGTTTGCTTCAATAACTCATCCATCCACTTCTCTTCACATTTAATACTAGTACACATTTTTCATTTTTTTTATAATAAGCCGTTATTATAGATTATTTAGGACTTATTTCTTAAGCTGTCTTTATTTTCTTATTTTTCCTTTAATCTTTGTTACGTTTAGGATTTTTCTTGATTTTTTCACATTTTTTTATTAAGTATATTATTTTTAATCATTTTTCTTAGGATTTAATTTTCGAAAAATCATAAAAAATAGAAAAAAGTTTTATAAAAATACAAAAAATAGTTTTTAGTTTTATAAAAAGTACTTTTAGGTTTACATTCAGAAAAATCATTTTCAACACTTTTAGATTTTAATTTTCATTTTTGAGCTTTTAATTTTAATTTTAAAAATAGGATTTTAATTTTAAAAATAGTTAAAAATAGTTTTCTGAGTTTTTATGTTATTTTAGACTTTTCTAAGTTTAAAAATCATTTTTCTTAATTTTTAGGACTTAATTTGCTATTTTTTAAGATTAAATTAGATTAAATTAGTTTTTAATTCATTATAAATTCAAAAATAATCAAAAAAATGTTTTTCTTTTTCTTAAAATTTTCTTTTGTCCTAATTTAGGTTAAGAAATTTAGTTTGCATTTTTAAGAGTTAGTTTTACCTAACTTGCTTATTTGTCGCGTTTTATTTGTTTCCCGTTAATTGTGAAAGTGTTTAATTGTTTTTCATTGCTTGTTTTTAATTGTGCTTTTAATTAGTAGTTATAGAAAACCAAATCAATCTCCGAACCCATTCAAATCAATATCCAATATCAAGCGAGGTTTCAATTTCTCAAATCGTTGGGAAAACGACTTGGGAAATCATACTTTCTGGAAAACATACGTATATTATATATTATATATATTCTACAACATCAGTCCCCTATTAGATTATGACAAAAAGGGGAAGAAGATGTTAACAAGTACAATTGGCAACTTATAGTTCCTTGGTGGGGCATGGTACAAAGGAAATATACTTAAGGGGAAGTTTTGTTTCATTCAGGGAGATGATTACATCTTAACTTCAGAGGAAGCTTTGGCTTTATGATGAAGTTCGTACATGACTTTATTTGTTTTGTCATTATCAAATTGGGGAAGAGTGTTGGGATTCTTGATTTGATGAGACAAAGTAAATAAAAGAATGAAACAAAAGGACTAAAAACGTCATTAAAGAATTCTACAAGCTGGTGGAGAATATGTAGATTTTTGAAGATCTCCTTAAGAAGATAAAGATAACAGAAGATATTCTCTAAATTTTTAAAAGATTTACTTGTCTAATATTTATCTTCCTTTGTAAGTCTTGGTCTCTCCCTATATAAAAAGATCATAGACACATAGTTTTGTGTGCACAGAAAATATGTAGATGTCTTATAAAGGTGTGTGAGTTCTAGGCGTGAGTTCTCTAAGTAGACGCCTAGAAGTTGTGTGTAGCCCCAAGGATCTTTTATCAAATTCGGCTAACCCACGCAGGTTTTGCTCCGGTGCAAAACAATGATCAAAATAGGTTTAATCAGAATCATGTTCAAGGGAATAACTTTAATCGGGGGAATAATTTTCATGGAAATCAAGGTTTTCAAAATCAAAATAATCTGTCCAAATTTCAAAATCAACCTTTTCAAGTGCCTAATAATCAAGTTCAACAAGAGATTTCAAATGATTTTTCAAGTTACAAGAGGAATAATGATCAGATGTTAAGAAACATGCAAAGTCAAATCAATTCGTTGAAAGGAGACCTTAAGAATGAAATTCAGAATACGATAAAATCTCAACAAGCCGTCATGATGAATCAACAAACCACTTTTCAAAATAATTTGCAAAACATGATTTGTGGATTGTTTCAAAACCAAGCCTCAACTTCGGGTACTCTTCCGAGTAACACCATTCCAAACCCAAAGGGTGAGATGAAAGCAATCACTACTCGAAGTGGTGTTGCTTATGAGGGACCCTCGATTCCTACTAATCCTTCTCCTAAAAAGGTAGTGGAACGAGAAACCGAGGAGACAACGGATAAAGAGCAAACAAATTTCCAAGGAAGTACCGCTCAAATCCCACCTCCGGTTATCCCCATTTCTATTTCGGAACCCGATGTTCCGACGACTTTACCTAAAACCACTCCCATTCCGGAATCCGATATTCCGAAGAGTTTACCTAAGCCAAATATTCCATATCCTTCACGACGTGATGATCAAAAGTCCCGTGACAAAGCTTCGAATCAAATGGAGAAGATCTTCCAAATCTTTCAAGATTTGCGCTTCGACATTAGTTTCGCGGATGCTTTACTTTTGATGCCAAGATTTGCTCCTACGATTAAGAGTTTGCTCATGAATAAGGAAAAGTTGCTTGAGTTAGCTAAAATACCATTGAACGAGAATTGCTCGGCGATGCTTCTCAAAAAGCTTCCCGAAAAGCTTGGAGATCCCGGCAAGTTTCTTATTCCATGTAATTTCCCAGGAATAGATGTATGCCACGCCTTGGCCGATCTTGGTGCGAGCATAAATCTTATGCCTCTTTCTATTTGGAAAAAGCTTTCTCTGCCTGAACTTACACCAACTCGGATGACTTTAGAGTTAGCGGACCGATCAATTACTTATCCTAAAGGACTCGTCGAAGACGTTTTTGTCAAAGTTGGGAAATTTCATTTTCCTACCGACTTTGTTGTTGTCGATTTCGAAGCTGATCCTCGAGTACCTCTCATACTTGGGAGATCCTTTTTGAGGACCGGTCGTGCTTTAATAGATGTTTATGGAGAGGAAATAACCCTTCGGGTTGATAACGAAGCCGTCACTTTTAATCTAGATCAAACCACGAGATACTCCTCTACAAATGACAAGTCGGTAAACCGAATTGACATCATTGATGCTGTTTGTGAGGAGTAAGCTCCAGAATATCTAGGATTTCCTAATTCTTCGGGTGGCAATACCACCCTGACGTCTGAGCCGTTTACTTCTGAATTCATTTTGGAGGAAATTGAAGCTTATCTTAAGGATGATTCGATTTCACCGGAAATTGATCATGCCGATTGCAATCCGGAGGAAGATATTTGTTTGATTGAAAAATTGTTAAATAATGACCCGTTTCAACTTCCTCTGATGGACCTTAAACAAAGTGAAGTGACCGAGGCAAAATCTTCAATTGAAGAGCCTCCGGAATTAGAATTAAAAGATTTGTCGTCTCACTTAGAATATGCTTTCTTGGAAGAAAATGACAAGTTACCAGTTATTATTGCAAAATGTTTAAAAAATGATGAAAAGGATGCTCTTTTAAAGGTGCTCAAATCTCACAAAGGGGCCATTGCTTGGAAAATCACTGACATCAAGGGTATCGACCCTCGTTTTTGTACCCACAAAATCTTGATAGAAGATGATTACAAACCTACAGTTTAAAGTCAAAGACGGGTTAATCCAAAAATTCATGAGGTCCTAAAACTTGTTGATGCCGGAATGATTTACCCGATCTCTGACAGCCCATGGGTTAGTCCAGTGCATTGTGTTCCCAAGAAAGGTGGAATAACCGTCGTTGCTAATGAAGAAAATGAATTAATTTTGACACGTTTAGTTACCGGATGGAGAGTTTGTATCGACTATAGGAAATTAAATGAAGCGACTCGAAAAGATCATTTTCCATTACCGTTTATGGACCAGATGATAGAAAGATTAGCTGGGAATGGGTTCTATTGTTTTCTTGACAGATTTTCAAGATATTTCCAAATACCAATAGATCCCCAAGACCAGGAGAAAACTACTTTCACATGCCCGTATGGAACTTTTGCATACCGATGCATGCCATTTGGCTTGTGTAATGCTCCCGGTACTTTTCAATGGTGTATGATGGCCATATTCCATGATATGATCGAAAAGACCATGGAAGTGTTTATGGATGATTTCTCGGTTTTTGGGGATAGTTTCGATTCATGCCTCTCCAATTTAGAAAAGATGCTAAAATGGTGTGAAGACACGAATTTAGTTCTTAATTGGGAGAAGTGCCACTTTATGTGTAAAGAAGGAATTGTGTTAGGGCATAAAATTTCAAAGGCGGGAATTGAGGTCGATCGTGCTAAAGTCGATGTTATCGCTAAGCTCCCTCACCCGACTACAGTTAAAGGTGTTAGGAGTTTCTTAGGACATGCAGGTTTTTACCGCCGATTTATCCAAGACTTTTCTAAAATTGCTAGACCAATGACCCACCTTCTTGAGAAGGAAACACCGTTTGTGTTTTCTAAAGATTGTATTGATGCTTTTCAGACTCTTAAAAAGAAGCTTACCGAAGCTCCTATCTTAGTTGTCCCGGATTGGAACTTACTATTCGAACTCATGTGTGATGCAAGTGATTTTGCGATTGGTGCAGTTCTTGGACAATGAAAGATGAAGCATTTTCAGCCTATACATTATGCTAGCAAGACTATGATTGAAGCTCAAATTCATCACACTACCACGGAAAAGGAAATGCTTGCCGTTGTGTATGCTTTTGAAAAGTTTCGGCCATATCTTGTCTTATCCAAAAGCATAGTGTATACGGATCACTCGGCTTTAAAGTACCTTATGAACAAACAAGACGCTAAGCCGAGGTTGCTCCGGTGGGTTCTTCTCCTACAAGAATTTGATATCACCATCCGTGATAAAAAAGGAAGTGAGAACCTTGTGGCAGACCATTTATCTAGACTTGAGAATCCTCATAAGGATGTGTTAGAAAATAAGGACATAAATGAACATTTTCCTTTAGAAAATCTTGGAGTTATTTCTAGTGAAAGTACCCCATGGTTTGCAGACTATGCAAATTACCATGCGGGGAATTTTATCATCAAAGGAATGTTAACTCAACAAAAGAGGAAGTTTTTTAAGGACGTTAAACATTATTTCTGGGACGATCCTTACCTTTTTCGTACTTGTGCGAATCAAATCATTCGACGGTGTGTGCATGGGCAAGAAGCTCTTGAGATCCTCAAAGCTTGCCATGAAGGACCCACCGGGGGCCATCATAGTGCCAATCTCACCGCCCGAAAAGTATTTGATTCCGGTTTCTTTTGGCCTACCATATATCAAGATGCCTATATAATGATCAAATCTTGTGATACGTGTCAAAGACAAGGCAAAGTTTCACAACGAGATGAGATGCCTCAAAACGCTATCCAAGTTTATGAAATTTTCGAAGTATGGGGTATCGATTTTATGGGACCATTTCCGTCTTCAAGAGGAAACAAATACATCCTCGTGGCTGTTGATTATCTTTCAAAATGGGTTATAGCAAAGGCGCTCCCCACAAATGATGCTAGGGTTGTAGTAAAGTTTTTAAAATCTCTTTTTGCCCGATTTGGAACACCTAGAGCTATAATAAGCAATCGTGAGACCCATTTTTGTAACGATCAGTTTGCTAAAGTAATGTCTAAGTATAGAGTTACACATCGTCTAGCTACCGCTTATCACCCTCAAATGAGCGGTCAAGTGGAGGTGTCCAATCGAGGTTTAAAACGTATTCTAGAAAGGACGGTTGGAGAAAACCGTGCCTCATGGTTTGACAAATTAGATGAAGCTTTATGGGCATTTCGTACTGCTTTTAAGACACCAATTGGTTGTACGCCTTACAAGCTTGTTTATGGAAAGTCTTGCCATTTACCAATTGAGTTAGAGCATAAAGCATAATAGGCTTTGAAACATGCTAACTTCGATCTTAAAACTGCGGGTGATCACCGGAAGCTTCAGCTGAATGAACTTAATGAGCTTCGTGATCAAGCTTATGAGAATTCTTTGATTTATAAGGAGAGAACGAAGAAGTTTCAGGACTCAAAGATCAAAAACCGCATTTTCAATGTTGGTGATCGAGTTTTACTCTTGAACTCTCATCTAAAGAAATTCTCAGGAAAGCTTAAAACTCGTTGGTCAGGACCTTTCACCATCACCAAAGTTTTTCCATACGGAACCATTGAGTTATCTCAACCTGATGGTCCAAACTTTAAGGTGAATGGTCATCGTGTGAAGCATTACTTCGGAGGGGACTTGCCACCAAAGGAAGTCCAGGATCTCCACACTCTCCCTAAGGACGAATGAATTCAGGGATCGAGTCAAGCTATGTGACTCGGTTACCAAAAACAAAGCGCTTCGTGGGAGGCACCCCATGCTTATCCATTTCTTATTTTTATTCTAGTTTCTAATGTGTGTGAGGAGGTTTGTACTCTTCTGTTCTTTGTGTTTGTTGTTTGTACTTGTGATTGTTTACAGGATGAACCCAAATTTTCTAAAGCCTCTCGTGTTCGGTGTTGTGTCCCGGTTCACTCGAGCTTCCTAGCCTTTGCTTGTCATTAGTTTGGGGAAATCCGATATCCTTTCATCATTATCGATTCACGTTTATCTTTGCATAATTAATAAACGGCTTAGATTTGCGTAGAGACCCGCCTTAAACATTGAGGACAATGTTTCGTTTTAGTTTGGGGAGGGAATCTATCGATTTGATGTTGCTTGCTTATTGTTTTGTTCTCGCGTACCCGTTTTCCCACATAAATAGCAAAAATTTTAAATTTTTAAGTTTTTTATTTGTAGGAAAAATTGAAAAAATAAAAAAATATATATTAGTAGTTGATAAAAACAAAATAAGTGTTAAGACACGAATGTAGGTTTTCTGTTGGTGAGAATAAGAAGTAAATTTTGACCCGATCGAACGTGTTGAGTTCTAGCTTTCTCCCTTAACAATTAATGATGATAGTTTGTGCTAGTCTCATGTAGACTTTAAACATGCTAGACTTGAAATCATTAGTAAATGAAGACTTGTGCTAATCTCAAGTAGATTTTAAATATGCCGAGTTGGATTTTATATAGGCTAATATTTGCGAATCTTATTAAGTTTTAAATTGCAAAGAACAAGAGATGATAAGTATAATTATAGAGTTGTGATGCTAACATAAATAGTGATTTCTTTAAGGCTCATAAGTGTTACTTGTGGCTTTTTCTTCCCAGTAGCTTTTTTACTAATATATATAAATGTTTAATAAATAGAGTGTGCGGTTTTTTTTGGTTAATAAATTTTAGTTTTAATGAAGTTTCTTTTAGTTCCTTTGTGATTAGGATGAGTACACACATCAGGAATACTGAATTTGCATATTATATGTATTCACATTAATAAATATTTGCTATTCTTAAAGAGCGTCAGGGTATATGGATAAGTAGAATTCAATACTAATCCAAGACTGATAAAAGTTTTGCTGCATCTTGCCGGCTCACAACCGATGTTACATTGCCTTCCTAAAAGGTCAGAAAGTTACCGAGGTCGAAATATGTTTGCTACATCTTGTCGGAGGCGTGGCCGATGTTGTAGCCTTCTAAAGGACTGAGGTTTAATAATGTTGCTTAATTTTTTGTCTTATTTTGTACCTTAAAGAGCCTTAGGGTATATGGTGCAAATAAGATTGGTCCATTCATGTCTTAAAGAGCCTTAGGGTATATGACATGAATGGTGCCTTGCTTAAGTAACCTAATAAAAGCCAAATTTTGGTCGCCTCGATGTGGACTTTAATCTTAATGACATTTGATCTTTTGAAAAGGGCTAGGAGCTAATTATTGCACTTTTAACCGTTACGCTTTATTTTTGGAATTAATAAGTATCGAAATAAAGTCTTAAAGAGCCTTCGGGTATATGACTTAAATAAAATCTTGAGATACAAAATTAGGAATAAGGGAGGAAGAGTAAGTACACAATTAGCTTTTATGAGTAGTGTTAGCATCATAACTTGTAATTTACAATGATCTTGTTTTTAAGCTTAGTATGGGAAAAGTGAAAAATCGGGAATGACGAATTTATCTATTAAGACACTTTTCAAGTGCTTTTTGTTCCATGATCCTAAAAGTTACCAAAAAGGTAATGAAAACAATACATTATGTCACACAAGAATAAGTTGTAGTTAGGTAGTTAGTTATATAAAAAAAAATAGAAAAAGTTTTGAAAATGAGAAAACGGGTGTTTTATAACTTGTGACTTAGAAATTTTACCCACGAAAGACTTTACTACTTCTTAAAGGATTAGTTTGGGGAAATTTCTTGGTATTTGGTTATAAGGCATGTAATATTGCGTGAGGACACGCAATCGTTTAGATTGGGGAATTTTGATAGGTGTAAAATATACATATCCGTTAACACCAAAATGACCTTAAATGACCAAAAACACACTTAAAACGGCAAAGATATACTTGTTTTTGTGTTTTGTGTATGCAGGTACGGATAAGACAAAAATCATAAGAAAACCGTCAAAAACGGGCAAACACGGATACGAGAACGGAAAAGCGTGCAAGAGCCGGAAGCCAAAGTCAAAAAGTCAACCTTGGTCAACCCTCAGTCAATAAAAGTCAAACACCAAAGGACAAAAATCTAAAGTTACAATTCTAGTCCCTCAAGTTTCCAAAATTAGCCTAATAGGCCCTTACCTTTCCATATTCCTTACCCGGACCCAAAAATAACAATAAACCAAAAGTCCAAGCCCAATTACCCATACCCGGCCCAAAACCCTAAACCATAACCTTTTATAATACTCCAGGGACCAAATGTGCCAATTCTGAAAGATGTTATATACTTGGATGAGTATTCTATTTACACTTTACAAAGAGAGGGACTGATCTTGCCAATACCCCAAAGTTATACCCCTTTTTACCCGTTCAGTTAAAAATAGGCGCGAAATCAAGTTATTACTGTTCATTATCGTCCCAAACATGCCCTCTCCTTATATCAAAGGGCTTCTCAAAATCAAAGGGTGAAAACGACAATTCAAGAGCTCTAGTATAAGATGGCAGGGTTTAATAGTCATTTCATGAGCTCTTATTGGTTCACTTAGCAAGGGAATGCCACGTGGATGTAAAGAAAGCACAAGAGAAGAGGGATTTTACTCTACTATCACTCATAGAACAAACACAAATGTCTCAATCACGGATTGCTACGCTGGCAATCCGTGTGAGATCATTTAGTGATCTAACGGCTCAGGATGACTTGCCAATCATTGGGAAGAATGAATGGCAGAGATTAGAAGGAGCGTGAGAAGAAAGCAAGAGGCTAGAACCTTCAGCAACAGCTATAAAAGGCCCTCACACACACAATTTTTTTTTCTTTTCTTGTATTTTTTTAGCTTAATTTAGTTTAGCTTATGAAATTTTCATGTATTTTCTTCAAATTCCATTGAATCTTCTGTTCCATAATGTAACAAAGCTTTTTAGTAAATAAATTCAGTCTTTTTTAATAAATATTGTTATAAATTCTCAATAGCACTAAGCGTTCTCATGTTAATGACTCCATAAGCTCTTCAATAAGCTCTTTATAAGCTCTCTAAGTCCTCTAAGCTTGATGAGCTTAATCCAGTCTAATTAATCTACTTAAATAAATAAAATCAGTTTAATACCCTTGATACTTGGACTAATAAGCTAAAGGAAGGGGAGCTTACAATGGAAGAGCTCCCATGGATTTTACTGGCTTATCTTAGGATAAGCCAGAGCTGTTTCTGTTTAGCTGAAGCTCTAGTAAGTTCTCATTTAATTTCCATTGTTCTTTAATATATAGCTTAATAATTGCTTATTATTGTAGAACTGCTTATTTGCTTAATCTAGTTGCTTATTTGTGCTTATAATTTTCTCTTTGTGTTTATTATTATAAAATTCATATGTGTTTAGTGCTTAGGAAGCTTGGCTCCTTAAATTTTTCCTTTCTTAAAAATTCACTAAAAAGCCAAAAAAATATAATTAGCTTAGTCCCCGCCCACCTTGATTGTTTAATTTTAAAACTTTGATTCTACTAATATTGTTGATTTTAATAATGTTAAGCCTGTTATAAGCTAATTAATATCTGGTAATAAGGTCTTGTTAATTGGATTTTAATTTCATAAGCCCAAATGAAATCTGTCATTATATAAAGGTGTTTTGTTTAAGGTAGATTTTTGACTTTAAAAGACAAAAGGAAGAGATAAAGTTATTTGATCCAGTTGAGATTTGGTCAAAATGATAATAAAAGAGATTTTTCAAAGTTTAATTTTCAAGTTGTAAAGTTTTAAGGCTTATATACTTGTCTCACACCAGGGGAGCTTTTCCTCTAATAATATCTTTGAAAATTTTGATCCAAGCTCTATTGAGCATTGATACTTGCTTGTGTTGGTTTAAACACAATTCAATAGGATGTGTTTGTCATGATTGACCACAAAGGTATCCTGCACTTTTGTTTGCTAACTTGTCATTTACATCAGCAGTAGTAACATCAGTTACTACTGCTGACTTTTCTAGTATCATTTAGGAAAGTTAATGTAGGATTTAGGATCTAAATTTCAGCTAGCTTATAACTCACATATAGCTTAATATAGTTTAAATTTCATTTTTCATTTTTTAGCTTAATTCTAGTTTGCATTAGCTTCTAAAAGTCATCAAAAATCTTTAAAAAATCAAAAACAGTAGTAATTAGTTTTAGGATTTAATCTTAGATTACTAGCTTATAGCTTAGGGTTTTATAACTTGGATACTTAGCTTATAAACCAATTGCAAAACTTTGCTAATTAACTTATTCACAGACCTTAATAACCTATTTTAACCATTCATGATCACTATACACGAAATATAACCAAGAAAACTAGTGAAAAACCCTTGTCATGCCAAAACAGACCCGAACCACTTTTTGCTCTATTTTAACCCATTTAAAACTTCACCATGTGAAAATAATCACCCAAGACTCCTTCTAGTTTCATGGTAGTAGCTGACTAAGCAGCTTGGACCTCTTCATGGTCAATATTGAAGGCCACATGTGCTTCTTTTTGCTCCATACAGCCGCGACAGCAGATAAGCATATCCAACACTTCAATCTACTTCTATAGACTCCCACATCAGGATTTTTAGCTTGTACACCTCCTTTACTAGTCCCTAATTGTTTCTTCATCAGATTGCAAGCCTTGCTTACTCACCATGTCTTCAAATGGGTATAAATAGATACCTTATGCACCCTTTAGAACTTGCACCACACCTCCTCCTCTATAACCATTATAGGCAGCAATCCTTTGCTCCATTATGATCCTAGGATCATTAAAGAAGTTCAAGAAGCAAAGCCCTGAAGAATTGAAGCCTCGGAGTGAAGATACAAGGCGTACGAGTGGAAATACTACCCGAAACGACCCATTTCCACCATCTTTGATCATTGAAGCTCAAACCCAGGTTCTATCAACTTCATACCTGCTACTATACCCTTATAATGTTCATATTATCCTAAATATACTCTTGTTAAAGTTTCATAAATCAAATTCATGCTCATTTTCCATTTTGATCCAAAACCATACACCCGAAACCCTAATTTTGCGTTTTTCTTAAAACTAAATGTTATAATAATTAAATATTGTTATAATCTACCCTAGCATGCTTAACTAATGTTAAAATAACTACTTTATTGATTAATGAAGAAATTTGAACTTAATACCTACGCGTTTACGTTTTGAAACCCTAATTTGACCCGTTTTGCTTCCTAGCTTAACGAATCGATATTTTAAACTTTTGTTGCGTTAAAACTTCATATTTTAGTTTATTATAAATGTCTATTGAAATGTTAGACTAAGCTTGCATGACAATTTGGACATGTTTTGTAATTATAATCCATGCAAGGGGTATATATCGTAACTTTCGGAAACTTATAACTAAAAGGACTAAAAGTGTCATTTTATCAAAGTTATAACTATAGGGGTCTATTATGTCACTTTTCAAAGTACAAGGTTTACTTGGTATATCTTTAAAACTTAAAGGACCAAAGTCGTAAAAATGCAAACTCCAAGGGCCTAATTGCAATTTTCCAAACCCTAGGGTCTAAAATGTAACATTTTGAAAAAAAAGTGTAAAATCATATTCAAAACATCACCTAACGTAACTTTAATTAACGCCTCTCGTGCTTAACTTTTCCAGATATTGAATAAAATACTTAAAACCGATGATATCGTATCACAATACTAGGGAGCTTCATATTAAGGAGTTTCATCTTGGTATTATGTTCTGACTGAGTTGTTGGGTTTACGATTTAAAGTGCCCTAGCTTCTCAAACGTTTACTGAATGACTTCTGAATTATGATGGCCCGAACGGTGATACAATAATTCCAAACTCTTCAATCAAACTCATAACTCTTAAAACTAAAGTTCTAGAGTATAATCTTCCTAAGACTCAACATATTATAAACTCAGTTGCGGACGTGCTGTTTAATATTCATTTTTAGTAATATCAACAATCATCGTTTAAATGTTATAAGGTCATCCAGCTATTCATTTTTTATTACATCTACCTATCAGGTGAAGTTCATAACCTCGCCTTTACTTATTTACATGTTTTATAAACCCGCGAGGGGGATACATGCTTGTTACAAACTCTTTTACATACTCGTTTATCTTATAACAATGTGATTACTTTTCAAAGACTTATACATGCTTAAACCATGAATACAAGTGTTTTTACAAGTTATATGCTATCCTGATACACTATTACAGCTACTGTCTAAGTTACATTATGCCAAAAGTCCCTCATTATCATGGACCATTAATTACTCTTCGGAGTGAACGCAAATATTGTGGATAGATCTATCGGGATTGACGAATCCTGTTTGTGTTAGCCGGATAGGTAACCAAACACACTATATTTGAATTTCATAGGTATATGGCAATTACCTACACCGAGGGCCATTATCTCTATATATATACATCATTTTGGGTATATATATACACTAGTCAGTTTGTGTGCCATGAGCTTAGACCAGACCAGACTATACTATACCAGACAAGACCAAACAGGGCAATAACAGGATAATACACTGTTACTATAATAATTGTATTCGTTGCAATTATTACTAATAACGGGTGTAAAATAACAATATCATTTTACATAATAATTGTGTTTAAACAATTATTACACTATGACTTGTATTCAAACTGGTTATCAAACCTATGAATTTCACTCAACCTTTGTGTTGACTTTTTAGCATGTTTATCTCAGGTAATTGAGCAAGTTGCGGCACGGAGTGGCATGGACTCAAAGATGGTTGAACTGTTATCATTCAAACATAATGTTTTAGATTTTGGGACCTGCATTTTGTAAAAACTCTGAATATAATGAATGATAACTAAATTTTTCCAACAACGTCTCTTTTGAGTCGTTTCTTATGATTATGATTATTGTATCCATGAAGTAATACCCCAGATTAGCTTTTGCTGCTATATTGTAAAAATGGAGGTGTTACAGTGTGTTCGATCGGTCACAATGCCAAGTAATAGAGGGTTAGGTCACGTCAGGTAGAGACCGACCAAATCTAGAGTGAAAGTACTCTTAATCTTAAATGTAAAGAGAAAACAAGAAATTTTGTATTAAAAACAAAAGAAAAAAGTACATGAAGTGTAGTTGTCATGGGTCACTTTCCTGGGCAGAATCTATTCATAGATGAAGTAAATTTACCCAACCAACTCCCCACTCACTTAGGACAAGTGAGGTTAATATAATACTAACTTTGTATTAGACATATGTTCGTGTGTGAGAATTGCATATTTGGTGAAAATCTGAAAAATTACACAAGTTACATGACATTGGTCAACGAAAAAAAATATATCAAATGAACCCAATTCCGTCTTTTATAAAGTATAAAAGATGTGAGATGTAGACAACCTTACATTTACTTAAAAGTAGAGAGACGACTTTCAAAGAAACTCCAACTTTTTTTGTAGTGAGTGAGGTTACTAAAAATATAATATGTTCCCATATACTATACTTCTTATTTTGATTGAAACATTTACCGTACATATATGTATATAAAGCACACTGTAAATATTAATGTAAATCAATTCTCATTCACTGTAGAGAGAATTGCAAAAATTGTCCTTGTGGTTTGGCCAAATTGTCCGTCGAATTTTAAAATTGCAAAAACAGTCCGTATTTTGAAGGTTTTGTTTCATTTTTTGTCCTTGGTCGAACTAAAATGACTAAAATACCC